>JABLTG010000182.1:0-36163 GCA_016618085.1 Neovahlkampfia damariscottae | reverse complement strand
TCATTAACAGAAGGTGTTTTATTTTCATCAAAAGATGTTCCAAAAGAAAACAAACAAGTTTCACATAAAACTGGTTTATCAAAAAAACAACTTGATACAGATGAAATTATTCGATCAAGAAAAATTCATAGTACAACAGTGAGAAAAATGCTTCATTGGTCTCATTTTCAATTTTGTCAAACATTAAAACATCTTGCTCAAAAAGATTCTGTTCAAGTACATGAAGTTTCAGAACATTATACCAGTTGTACATGTGGATCATGTGGAAAAATAGATTGGAAACTTGGAAAAAAAGATTATTTCAATTGTAAATATTGTAATTTTTCTCTTCCAAGAGATTATAATGGAGCAAGAAATATATTTCTGATGAATATACAAAATTTTATTGGAAATCCAAAAACTGCCAGCACTGCTGGCGACGGTCCTATCCCGAAAGAAACCTTGATTAATCAGAATGAACAGAAAAGTCAGTTTTAAGATAGCGGAACAAAGAGAAATAAAAGGCGGAGAAATAAATTTGACTTTTATTCCACTTCTTTGGATCCTAAAAATGATGCTAAAAATGCTCTTTTTTTCTGAAAATCTGTTTTTGGAGCAGACTCTTGGGTTTTTTGATGATAATTTGGAGGATGAGATAATCTTTGATTTTTGAATAATTTTTCAACTTTTACATCTGGTCCAGGAAATGATTTTCTTTTATCTACTTTTTTAACATCTAAATTTGATGTTTCAATTTGAGTTGGATCATCCCATGAACTTTTATGAGATTTTGTATTGTAATAGAATTTCTTTTGTGTTCTTTCATCATATAATTCAATCCAATTTTCTGAAATTACTTTATGTTCATGATCTGATAATGATTGATCATACAAATATTTCGGTTTTCTATTCTCCATTACATACAAACGAATATGACCTAAATGATCAAAATATTGATGTACATTTGGCAATTCTTCTTCTTTTTCAATGACTTCATTCTTTATCTCTTCTTTTTTCTCTTCTTTTTGTTCAATTGGTAAATTGATTTTTGGAGCCAAAGGAGGAACAGGTGGTAAATCTTTAGATTTTGTGTTAAGTGATAATCTACTGTAAAATGAATTTCTCTTTTTTGGAGCAGTAGGTGCAACTGGATTTTCTTCTTTTAGTGTACCATTGATTTCTTGTTGTTCCTTCAGTTTGTTGTTTAAATCTTCCACTTCTTTGATATATTCCTCTTCAGGTTTCAGATGAAAACTGGTTTTTTCTAAGTCTGTAATTTTTGAGTTCAATTTATCAATTTCATCAATATATTGTTGTTCTGTTTTTTGTTTGAATTGGTTTGATTGCATTTGTTGCATTTGATTTTTCAACTTTTGAACTTCCACTTTCAATTTGATTTCTACATCTCTTTGTTCTGAATCTTTTTCGAGTAATTTTATCTTTTCTTTGTTTAATTCACTTTGGAGTCGTTGGATTTCTTCTAGGTATTGGATGTTTTCATTTTTATCTTCTTGTGTTGGTTTGATCCATGTTGATTCTTTTGTGTCACTATTGTAATAGTAATTTCTTCCCGTTTTTTCATCCAACAATTCATACCAATTGCCAAACAGCCTCATCTGTTATTTTAGCTTGATTAAGTAAAAATAAGATGATTGGTCCAATTTTTAACAAAATTAATGTTTATAATTTATCTTTTATTTTGAATAAATTTGATTTAAATAATTCTTCCAATCTTCTTCTTTCCATGATGAACTGATTGAATTATCAATTAATCCATTCACAGCGATTGTGGGTGTCACATGAATAGAATTTTGTCTTCCATATTTTTGTAATATTTTAACCTGAGTAACCGCTTCATCTGACATATAAACATTTTCAAATTCATCTTTTTTCAGATCTATTTTTACGGCGAGTTCTTTCATCTTGTTTTTCCAGTCATTTGGTGAATAGTCCGCAACTTTTGAATCAACATATTCATCAAAATTCTCATACAAATGATCAACCATTTTAAAATAGCTCTCATCTCCACCTAACATACCAGCTACTGTTGCTGCTTTGCAAATAAAAAATCCTTGTGGATGCCAAGGCTTAGTAATTAAATTTTAAAAAAATAAATTATACTTGAATGTAAGGTATCATTTTAATAAGAACTTTATCATCATTTTTTGAATAACTTCTTAAAGTTGTGTATGCCTTTTTTGAGAAAGGACAATGAATATCAAAGAAGCATTCTAATGTTACATTAGGTGTCTTGCTTCCAAAACTAAATCCTACATATGTTTTTGGTATTCTACTCATGTTAGTTTTTCTGATCTTTTATCGGAGTTGTTTAAATTAAAATCATTGGTCAAATTTCATCTTTTGAATTACTGAGAGAAACTGAAAAATTGAAACTCAATGAAAAGACTTGAAAATTCTCGGAAAAATTCCGGAGTTTTTTTTGTAGGAAATACGCCAATAGGAGTTGTTTATTCAAAAAAAACGATGACAAAGAGAATCGTAATCATTGTAACAAATCATAACCAAATTGGAAATACTGGTAAACAAACAGGTTGGTACTTGCCAGAAGTCGCTCATCCTTATCATGTATTCGTTTCAAATGGCTACAAAGTAGATTTTGCAAGTCCACTTGGAGGACCTGCTCCAGTTGATGAAGGATCTGTTACAGCTTTCAGTGAAGATAAAGTATCAGTGGAATTTTATTCCAACAAAAAAATCCAAGATGAAATTCAAAACTCCTTAAAAATTTCAGATTTAAACGCGAAAGATTATGATGCTCTCTTCTTCGCTGGAGGTACAAATTTTCATTAATAATTAATATGAAATTTATTAGGACATGGACCTATGTATGATATTCCTCAACACGAACCAGTTCAAAAGTTAGCAGCAAACATCTACGAAAACAAAGGAGTTGGTAATTTTAGTGTTTGAATATTTTTTAATTTTTCCTCAGTTGGAGCTGTTTGTCATGGTCCTTGTGGTTTGGTCAATATCAAATTGAGCAACGGAGAATATTTAGTCAAAGGAAAAGAAGTTTGTGGTTTTACCAATGCTGAAGAAGACGCAATGCAATTATCAAAAGATATGCCATTCATGTTGGAAGATACACTCGTTTCAAGAGGTGGGATTTTCAAAGGAGCAAAAAATTGGCAAGAAAATGTTGTAGTTTCTGAAAGACTTGTAACAGGTCAAAATCCAGCAAGTGCGACATTATCAGGTCAAAAAGTAGTTGATTTATTGAAATAAAATTCTAACATTTTTTGAAATCTTTCCCAGGTCTTTTTAAAAATGAAGGTAGTTCATTATAATTCACTGTTATCTCTTCATTTGTTAAAATTGTTTTGATTGAGTGTAATGTGTAAATTCCATTGTTATTTTTTAAGATGGCATTTGAATTATCACAGTGGTTCAAAAAAATACCTAAATCTTCGGTGATGTACATTTCTGAATTCTCAATAAAATGCAGAAATGGTCTATTGAATAAATTGATGACAGTCCCAATTTCTTCATTTTTTTCGATAATTTCAGTTGAAAATACTCCTCTTCCTTCTATTTTTGATTCCTTTATAATGAATTTTTTTTTCAAATTGAGGTTTTCATTTAGCTTTTTGAACTCAATTTTTTCCCAATTACTCATTGAACTTTTGTCAAGGAAATTGTGAAAACCAGTAAAATTTAAATTGATAAAATAAAATATGGATGAGATGACAATGAAAACTAAAAAGAAATTACAGAACAAAATGGTGTAAATAGTCTTGTCCATTGTTGAAATTTGTCCAATCCAAATGAATCTCACTTTTAGTGAAATAAAGTAAAGCAAAAAAAACTCATATGATTATTTTTCAAGTAAACAAATAACCAAAGATACAGTTACCATTACATCAAGGTTATTATCAATAAAACATGATTCAAAATTTGTTAAAGGAGTTTTTGAGTTTGAAACAAAAAAAATTAAAAATCTTTTAAGAAAATTGCCCAAAAAGACCAAAAAAATGGCAAATTTAAGATGTGGATTATGGTACCATCAAAAATTTGATTCTACTTGTTATTTCAAATCCACTGATGGACATGCTTACCATTGGAATTTTTCCACTTCAAGACTAAATTTAAATGTGGTCCAGGAAATTATTCAAAACGAAATTGTGGCAATTGTGGACTCTACAAGAAAAGGAAAATTATTACCTGACTCAATTTCTAAAACTATTCCAATTTGGGCATATGTTTTGAATTCCGTCATAAATAAAATTGGAAATAGGAATTGGAGTTTTGAATTGGATTTACCAAAAGGAATTTCAAAAAATGAAAAAAGTCAAATTGAAGATCTTATACCAAAGTTTATTGAAAATTTCAGGAACTGTGGTTTAGATTTTGAATCAATCCTTTTGATGCAAAAACCAATGAAATGCTTTTTTGTTTCACCAGTTCATCAATTTAAAGAATTTGAAGAAGATGTGTCTAATTTGAATTTTCATCCTTTAATATTAATTTGTGCTAGTGATCCATCGTTTGATGAAAAAACCTTTTCTTGGAGATATATTCAAGGTGCAGGTGATGATCACCAAACTTGGGGAAAAGGATTGACACCAGAATTATTTTGGAAATTTGAAGATGAAATATTAGAGGATGAAGAGTTTATATCTGAGATTATTGATGAAAAAAATGCAAAGGGAGCGGCAGACAAGCTGCAAAATTATGTCAAGAAATTAACACAAATCGGAAATACAAATTTATTCATTGGATCTTCAATATGCGAAATACCATCTGAATATGCAACTATATTTTGTTGTATTAAACCTGAAAATAAACCAGAAATATCTCTATATGTTGAAATATCCGATTCAAAGAAGAATAAAAGTCTCGAAAACAATTTGAATTTTGCAATGGAGTTTATCAAAGAGCATATAAAAAGCAGTAAAATTGCAATAATATGTTCAACTGGAAACAATGAAAGTGTTTGTGTTGCATGTGCAGCTCTAGCACTTTTTTATAATGAGAAAAGTAAAATCAAAAAAATTCTAATTTTTCGAAGACAATTTTGATGAAAATGGATCAAAAAAACTTTCAAAACAATATTTAAGAAGTAATATGAGTTATATTTCAAGCTTTGTTACTTCTGCTACACCTTCAAGAAATTTAATGAAACAGTTAAACCGATATTTCTTATCTAAATAAAATCTCTTTTCAATTTCATTGTTTCAACCAAAATATCCAAATCTACATCATGAATACAATTCAAAACTCTGGCTTTTAAAACAAATTCGTCATTAACTTTGAATAACTCTCCAATAGTTTCATACAGAAAATTCTTTTGATATTTTGTTGATTCCAAGAAAGAAATATCCAACTTCAAAGTGATACTATGGATAAATTTAAAGTTTATATTACCTATTATAAGTTAAATAAACAAAATCGTTTTCAAAATCGATGAAAGAAAGTCTTCAAAAAAATTTAGTTGAATTTTTGTTACTTTCCAAAAGTTCTGATGGTTATTTCATTTTCTGTTGAATTGTTCAATTCATCAATGAAATAAAATTTTCCAAACTTCATCTTTTTCAGTTATTTTAATTTGTGGTTTTGGCCAATCACATCTTGACAACTCACCCAACAAAAAATTCTCACCACAACAAAATGGAAACAGAATTACTTCAAGCCTACATTGCCCTTTTAGTAATGGCACTGATTCCAATTGTTATAGGATCTTATAGATCTTTAAAATCAAAATCAGTAAAACCTCCATTTAAAAATTAAAAAAAAAAAAACTAGACAGAAACACTTTCATCTTCAGATGCATATTATTTTCCAATCATTGCAAGTTGTGTACTTTTCGGTTTATACTTAGTTTTCAAATTTTTGGCTAAAGATTTAATTAATTTACTCTTGACTTCATATTATGTTTTTTTGGGTGTCGGAGCAATTTCTGCATTTTTAAAACCATTCTTTAAAGCAATTACACCAAGTTCAATTGGAGAATCAAAACCTTTTCAATTCAAATTTTCTATTCCATTAATGAAAGAACCTTTTGAAATTGATCTTGATTATTTAGATATTTTAGGAGGTATAATAGGCTCAATTGTCGGTTTTGTTTACTTTTATTTTGATAAAAATTGGATTGCCAATAACATTTTCGGTGAAGCATTTTCAGTAATTTCAATTGAACTTTTATCACTTGGATCATTTAAAATTGCATTTATACTTTTATGGGGTTTATTCTTTTATGATATTTTTTGGGTTTTTGGAACTGATGTTATGGAAACAGTCGCAAAATCATTTGAAGGACCAATCAAAGTCATTTGGCCAAGAGGAGAAGGAAAATTCTCACTACTTGGACTTGGAGATATTGTTATCCCAGGTTAGTTAAATCAATTTATTCATTTTTTTTCAAAGGTTTTTTCATTGCAATGATGTTAAGATTTGATCGTCATTTGGCTGAAAAACATAAAAGACCAAACAATCAAATTTATTTTAAAGTTTGTTTCTTAAGTTATGTATGTGCTCTTATTACAACTGTTTATGTGTTACATACATTCAAACATGGTCAACCTGCACTTTTATATATTGTTCCTTTCATTATAATTTCAGTTGTTGTTTTATCACTTTTACGTGGTGAATTCAATGAATTAATCTCTTATTCAGAAGAAACAGAAGAAAAAGTAACAGAAAATGCTAATTCTGATGTTACTGTTGCAACAGAAGAAGATAAAAAAGATCAATAAAAAAATATTTAATTTTGAATTTGCACATCTTTTAATTCAACATCATTTGGTTGTTGATTAACTATCATTTGGTTTAAACTTCTTTTTGTTGTAAACTTAATTTTTGGTCTTTGCATTCGAACACAGAATTTCACACACCAATTATACAACAACCCTCTTGATTCTGAGTTTTTGTGTTTTTTAATTTGTTCATAAGTAGTTAAATTTTTTGAAATTAAATAAAAATGAAAGAAAAATAATAAGCCTGTGAAACCTCCAGTTACCATAAAAAAGCAAATTAAAAAAACAGGTGCAATTGAATACATCAATGACCACAGAATACCTTCCCAGACTGGATAATTTAAAACTGTTATATTATGAACAGTAATCATAACAATTTGACCTAAACATAATAAACTTCCAACAAAACATGAAAATGCACATAAACTAACAAAAGTGAAAAAAAATCTGTAATTTCTTTTTCCAATACAGGTACCAGTCCATCTTTATGTTTTTAATTACATTTTTCTTACGGGCAGTGATGATCAAAATTTTCAACACAATTGTCACAAATTGAACAATGTGAAGATCGAGGTGGTCTGTAAATTTGACAGGTGACTTTTTTTTTTGAGTTTTAAATTTCAAATGTCTTACAACAGTATTTTAACACAGTTGGTTTTCCATTAACTAAAACTGTTTCTTGTGCATGAGGTATACAACGACTGTCAGTTGAATTGTCTAAAAAAAATAAAAAATTATTGAAATAAAAACTTTACCCTCTGTCAAATCAGGTGTTCTTGGTAATATACCAGGATCTAAGAAGTAAAATTAACTTTTGAATTTTTTTTTACCCATGAAAGAAGTGATACATAAAAAAGTGTAAACTAATATTGAAGCAGAACCGGAAAGAACCCAAATTGGTATGGAAATATACAATGGAGTTGTGACGTAATAAAAATATCCTCTGAATAAAAATTAATAATAAAAATGTCAAACACATGAACAGGAAATATTACTGATGGAATAAATATTAGGAATACTGATATGAGGAAAAATCTCAAATCAGGACCAAGTATCATGTATCCACAACAAAGTATTCTGTTCTTTCCTTCAAATTCTTTATAGTGAACTCGAGTCATCAAAAAAGAAAGTTGATTAAAAAATTATCCAATGAGAAATTGACTCATTTCAAATGTGTCAAACACCTGAAAAATTTTAAAAAAGTGAGAAAAAACCGTTCATTTATGACAGAAATTTTTAGATGTTTTTCATTGGATAAATGTCTTTCAAATTTTTACCAACTTTTGAAGACGATGAAGAATATAACATCAAAATAATAGAGCCTGTATACACACATGAAAGATTTAAATTAGATTTTCAATATTTAAATTCATCAAAAGAAACAAAATTCACAACAATAACAGCAACAGAAGGTTTGAGAAACATTTACATTTTAAAAAATAGATTTCATCTATGGAGGAACGGAAGAAGGATCAATACTAAAAATTCAAAAAAAGGAAAATTCAGCAATTGTCATATTTAGATATGATTCAACAGAAAAAAAAGAAATTACCAATATACAAACAGACGAAACATGTAATTTGTTATTTTTTCAAATGTAAGTAAAAAACTTAAAGTAAAATTACAATAGAGGATCTAAAGTCGGTATTTTGGATTTGTATTCACTTGAACCAATGATAAAATTTCGAGATGCAAAAAAAAAAAGAATTTTAAACGGATTTATAAATTATGAAGCAAAAACATATTCGTTAGCAGTTCCAAATAAACAAAATGGAAGGAGGATTATTTTAAGCGTTGGCAAAAAAATTGTGACTTTTCATTACGCAGATTTTGAAGGGAATATGAATAAAGAATGGACAAAAGAAGATTTTATAATTCAGTACTCGACAGATTTGGTTTTTATGATAAATGATATTCTAGTATTTTTTATTGAACCAAATTATTTTATTTACATAATGGGAAAAGGTGGATATAAACTAGAATCAAAAGATTTGATAGAAAAAACAAAATCAAAGAATGCAAAGTTGATATATGTTACAACTACATCTGTTGGATGTATTGTTTATTATCAACATGGTTCAAAAATTGATCCAATTTATTTAAGTTATACATCATCAAAGAAACTGATTCCGTATGTTGAATCAAAAACAATACATTATGAAACTAAATATTGTGATATTAAATTTGATGGTGAACCAATAGATATCGTTTTTTCATATCCATTTTTTATTGGCTTAATTAAAATAGATAGTTCTCAATATTTACTTGAATTTAAGAATTTGTTGCATCCAAGAACCACTTACGGAGAAGATAGAGAAAACCTTAAATCAACACAAGATCCATTACCTTATAAAATCAAAGGATTAACAGTTGCAATTGCAGCCAATAAGGACACTTTATTCATTACCATTGACGAGAAATTATTATCAATTGAATTACCGACATTAAGAGAATTGATGGAAGTTTTAATAGAAGATGGACTGGATAAAAGAGCAGAAATTCTTTCAATAATGAAAAAAACAGAAATTGAAAAATCTAAAAAGGTAAATTACATGACCAATCGAGTTACAAAGATTGTCTTGGTTGGAGATGAAAATGTTGGTAAATCAGCGATAGTTCATCAATTTCTCCAAAAAGAATTTCGTAAATTCAATATTACCTTTAACTCTTTTCAAAAGTTGAAGATTACTTTACATCAATTGAAAATATTTGTATGTAAAAAATTTCATTTATCGATTTTATTTAGATTCACATGAATGTCCTGTGGGTGATAAAATTTTCAACATTGAAATTACAGATTCTTCTGGAAATCTTGAATTCATTGTAATAAAAAAACATCATTTAACAACTTTTGATAGAATTTTCAAAACTATCAAATTGAATATAATCATTGTTTTTTGTTGGTGTATGACATTACAAGTTTGGATTCATTTGAAAGAGTTGAGAAAATTTGTGATTCCCTTTCGAAAATTCGAAAAGGGAATGATTTTACTGCATATTTAGTTGGAAATAAAATTGATCTATGTGAAGAGTGTAGAGATGAAACTTGTGTTCAAATTGATCAAGCTTTAATGTTAGCACGACAATATGATATTTCTTCTTATTTTGAAGTTTCAGCCAAAAATTTTGATCAAGTGCAAGAAGTTTTCTCAAAGATTATAATTCAACATGAGTCTTCATTTAGAAACATAAAGACCAAGAGAAATAGAATGCTCATGAAAAAATGAATTGTTGAAACATCAATCTCCATAATTTGACTTTTGAGGGTGACCAATCAACCAGAAAGTCACGGAATAAATAATTTACCAACCAATTTTCACTTTATTTGGTTCCTTTTTAACTAGCTCTAATAAGAGTTGTTCGAAAATATGATGATTTCATAAAGCTTTAATGTCTACAATGTGGAAAATCTCAGCAGAAAATAAGAGTGATACTCAAAAGTTAGGGATAATTTATTATTTTCTCTTTCATTTTGTCACCAAAAAACTTTATCTTCTATTTTGAATTATCCATTTCCAAAATTTATTCCACCAATGAAATCAAAATGAATACAAGATCAACTTCACCAACAACATTTTGGAATGAAAGAAAATTATACCTACTACTAGCCATACTGATATTTACAACTATAACCACTTTAGTTATTTTACTTTTTTTTGTACAGTCACAAGCACTTATGTTTATTTTATTTATTTTTCTTTTTTTAACTTGTCATGTTTTCAAAATACTTTTTGACAAAATTAAATTATTACTTTCAGAAATGAGATCACAAGATGAAGTAGAACCAAACCTAAACTTTCAAAATTTACGACAAAGAAGACTTGAACATTTACCTGTGAGAGATATGAATCGTATGAGACTTTTATTAAGAGATGGAGACTTTACACCTGAAGACTATGAAGATTTATTAGCCTTGGATGACGAAAATGAACTGAAATTTTTGAAAGGAGCTTCATTGTCTGATATAAAAAGATTGCCTCAACTCCAAATACCAAAATTAACTCAAAGAGAAAAAGGAGAATTATTTTGCTCAGAAAAATTAGCAAAAATACTTTTAGAAAAATCATGTCCTATTTGTTTGGAGGAATTTGTTGAATTGGATTTTTTGATTACAGTGCCTTGTTTTCATCAATTTCATAAAGATTGTATTTCTAAATGGTTACAGCAAAACGCAACTTGTCCTGTTTGTCATCACAACGTTTTTTAAAAAAAATAAATTTATTTTATTAATAAAACATAAAAACTGAGGGCCAAACATGCTATTGACGTCAACCAATGTAGTTTTATACCTAAGACTGATGCTTTATAAAATACACCAAAAAAGCCTTTTTTATTTTCTTCCATTAATTTTTTTATTCTCGTTATTCTTCTGAAATATGAACATGTACAAATAATTAAAACAATTAAAATTAAAATTCCTTCTGTGCTGTAACTATTGGTCATTTTCAAATAAGTTCAAACAAACAAAAAAACTGAGGAGGTGAATTTTAATTGGAAGTTTGTTTTTGTAAAATTTTTATTCTAATAATCTTCGGATTCTGCATCTGAAATCAAATCTTTTTCAGATTCTGCTTCTGATTCTTTGTCTTCTTCTTCTTCTTCTTCTGATTCAGATTCATGTTGTGTCGCTTGAACTTCCTCATCTGAGTCTGTATTTGATTCATCTTCCTCATCTGATTCATTTTCTTCTGATTCATCTGGTGTACTTGAATTTTTCTCTTTCTTTTTTATTTTTTTTTCAGCTTTTTGAATTTTTGATTCTTTCATTTCTTCTTCAGTCAAATCTTTCAAACTAAATGAAGTCATAGGTGCATAATCACCAATACCACCTAAGAAATCAACTTTTTTTAAAAGTTCTGAGTATTCTTCATCTTCCCTAACAGCTTGAAGTATATGCCTTGGTTTCAATACCTTTTGAGATTCAGCTGCACATGAATCACCTGCTAAACTTAATAAATCACGAGAAATTGAATCTAAGACTGCTGCTAAATAAATTGGTGCACTTCTTCCAACTCTTTCAAAACTGAATTTAACTGCTAGAGCATTTTCCGAAATTTTTACTCTTTGTGGTTCTTTTAAATATCTTTTAATCCGACCTGCAGGAAATGTTGTGATAGTTTTCTTTTTTGGTTCTTTTTCAACTCCGTTTACTCCAGTTTTTTTTGCTTTTGGAGCAACTTTTTTGTCTTCAGTATTTTTGGATTTTTTCGTTTTTTTGGTGTTTTTTGATTTTTCTTGTGATGACTTCACCACCATTTTTTGTGTCAATTTTTTTTGTAAGGATTGACCAATGAAAAGGTTGCAAGATTAATGTTGAGTTAAAATTATTGTTCTTTTAAAATTGAATATTTGGAACTGTGATTCAAATTCTTCAATTAAATGAACCAATCAATGAATATCAAAAAAATAATGATTAGAAGAGCGACTCACGCAGGTAGTTGGTATGAAAATGATCCAAAGAAATTAAAATCACAATTTGATAATTGGATTAATAATACAAAGGTTGAAATAAACCCAAATGTTAGGTAAAAACATCAAAACTTGATTAATTTTAAACAAGAGCATTAATTGGACCGTAACAGAACAATATTCATTTTAAAAAAAAAAAGACATGCTGGTTACTCATACTGCGGAAAAACAGCTGCATATGCCTACAAAACAATCGACCCAAATCATTCACAGTAACCGAGAAAAATACAAATTAACCTTTTTCTCAAGTAAAAGAGGTAATTTTCGTAATCTATTCAAACCTTTTAGTGTTCGTCTTAGGACCTTCACATCATGTTTGTTTTTCTTTTTTTAATTTTTTTTTTTTCCAGATTTATTTTGAAGGATTTGGTGTCTCAGATCTTGATGAAATTGAAACTCCATTTGGAAATTTAAAAGTTTGTAAAGAAACAATTGAATCTCTTGGAAAAGAGATTTCACTCAAAAAAATTGAAATTGATGAAAATGAAGATGAACATAGTCTTGAAATGCATTTTCCATGGATTCATTATTCTTTTGGAAAAGATGTCAAAATCATTCCAATAATGGTTGGTAAGCTCTAATTCATCTAATTTCAAGGTAAAATCACCTCAAATTTCGCTCAATCTGTTGGAGAAATATTTTCAAAATATTTAGAAGACAAAGATAATTTTATGGTAATTTCAAGTGATTTTTGTCATTGGGGATCAAGATTTGACTATACTTATTATGAAAAACAACATGGTCCAATTCACAAATCCATTGAATTTGTGGATAAACTTGGAATGAAGAAAATTGAATCATTGGACTCTGAATCATTTTGGAATTATATTAAATCATATAAAAATACAATTTGTGGTAGACATCCAATTTATATTTTAATGAATGTAAAAGATATATTTTTTAATTTTTTTTTAGGCAATTGAAAAAAGTTCCAAAGAATTTGATTTAAACTTTCTTCATTATTCACAATCAAGTCAATGTAAAAAAATGAATGATTCATCTGTAAGTTATGCATCAGGAGTTTTATCATTCAAATAAAAATTCCTTCTTTTGTAAATCAAAATGATTGGTTTAATATTCCGCTTCTGATTCTTCTTCTGAATGTAATTCTTCAGTTTCAATAAATTCTACTTCTTCTTTTGATTTTGATTTGATATTGATGAATAAAATGAAAAATCCACTGAGAAGGAAGTAAGTAGCTGATGTTCCAAAAACCAATGACCAACAGATTTCGATTCTAAAATATTTTTTTGATTCATTCAAAATAACTCCTGTAATGAATGGAGCAATTAATTGAGCCATTGAACTACTTAAACACCAAATTCCTAAATCTTTCGCAGTATCATCTTCATCTGGGCAACATTCAACTGCAAGTGCCCAATCCAATGAAAGATAAACTCCGACTCCAAAACCGAGTATTGCTGCTAGTATAAAAAAAACAAATAAAGGAAGTTTGAATAGAGTTAAGAGAACAACTAAAAACATTGTGAAACTAGTAATTGTGCTTGCAATAATCACAAACCATCGTCTTCCATATTTATCGGATAGAACAGCTGAAACTGGTCCAATTATTGTTCCACATAACAATAACAATGCTAATGCTAATGATGAAAGTAATTTCGAGTATGTGTTCTGATAAACATCATCAATAAAATATTCTATAAAACTTAGGACAGCAGAGATTCCACCTTCAAAAAACTAATGAATGTTTAATAAACTGTAAAATTTACCAATCTGCTAACAAAAACGAAACAAAAATTTCGATATTTTGGATTCCAAAATGGTATCCAAAAGGAAGTAATAAACTGTTTCAATACAAATTTCTTCGATTTTGGATATGGTTTTTCAGGGACGAATGTGTAAATATGCCACATACTAAAAATTAAATAAACGGATGTAACACCATATGAAAGTATAAAATCTAAAGGATAAGGAACAAACTGAAGTATGAATCCGTATAGTATTAAACTAGCAAAAGTACCCAATGATCTTCCAAGACTCATTAAAGCTGCTAAAACACCTAATTTTTCTCGACAAATTTCTGAACCCAAACCGGAATAACCACCTAGTGAAATTGCAAAACCTGCTTCTAGAATCATTACACATACTGTAAATAAAATATATGCTGTTAATCCACCAGTTTTGAAAGGAAAAATAAAAAATGCAGAAATAATACTAATTAACGCAGTCAGAACACTTCCAAACATCATAACAGGATGTCTTTTACCAATTCCAGTTGATAATGAATCTGATATAGCGCCTGCCAATGGAGTAAATAAACCAGCACTAATGGTACTATTTTTTTTTTTTTTAACACAAAAGAAGTGTATACCTGGGAAGTGTAATGATTCCATTGTAAAATTCTTTTGATTCTGGTGGTACTAATAATTTAACTTGTGCAGGAATTACAACTGATTTATGACCTGTTGAAAAACTGTATCCCATGAACCATATAAAAAGTGAAAAATAAATATTCAAGTTTTGAAACCAGGTTTTTGTTGGTTTTGGTGGTGGTTTTCTTGCAAGACCTCCTTCTACCTTCTCTGAAAAATCTTCATCTTCAAATGCTTTGTTTTCTTCACTCCACATAATTATTGGAATGAGATGATTGGATAAAAGAGAACTTTTATTTTCTTTGATAAAAATAAACATAACCCAAATCAAGAGGAGGTTTCTCACAACTTTCAACAACTGAGTCATTAAATTTAACCCATTTTCCTTCAACTTTCAAAAATGCAACATAATGACCCATTCCAGTGTGATTTCCAATGTGTGAAATAACTCCAAATAATTCATACTCTAAAAAAAATGAGAAATTGAAATTAATCTTTTTTACGTTCTTTTCCATCGACATATTTTGGTTGATTTGTTTTTGGTTCAATTTTTTCTTCATTTGAATTTTCTTGAGCCAACAATACATCTAAGTCATCAGAATGACTAAAAATCCATTCAACTGCTCTGTCTGCTTGATTATTAGTTTTTGACAATGCAAGCATTGAATGTTCTCTTGAAAATCCCATTGATGTTAAATTTGAAATATCATCCTCAGAAGCAGTTGAAACAAATAATTTTTTTTTTTTGACAATTGGATCATCAATATCTGGATCTGAATTATGTGCAAAAATCCATTCTAAAGCAGCTTCTACATTTGAATTTCCAGTCATATGAACAGCTTTTTCAGCTCTATTTTTTGGAAATGACATATCCATTAAAGCAGCAACAAAAGTTTGATTGACTAATACATGTTAAATTTGATTGATTTTTTTTTACTTTCTGGTAATTTCTCTTCTTCTTTTTCTTCAGGTAGTAATTCTTCATTTTCTTGGAGACCATATCCTCTAAGTTTTGCAAGGTCAATTTCTTCAGTTTTCTCAATAGAAGCGTTTAATTTTTTCACTTCTGTGCCTTCAAATATGTATCTATTCACTGAAATGATTAAGTAATCAGGAAAAGTTGAAAATCTATTTGTTCTGAAAATAAATGTTAAAAAAAATAGATTGTTAACTTTTTAGCTTTTGTTTTTGATTTTATTGCAGTGCTATAAAATGAATCCAAAATTTCTGGTTGTAAATAGCATTCTATGCAATCATTTATATTGACAATTGGTTGTACAATATCATCTGATGATTTAAATACTTTTTTTGTATAATTTCTAAGAAAAAATGGATAAGTTGTTAATTTTCATTTACTCATTTTTTTCTTTTGCTTCATTGAATTTTTTATCTTCATTCTTATTGAATTCTTCTTCTTCTGTTTTATATTTTTTTTTATATTTTTCATATTCTTCTTTGTTTGAAGCTTTTTCCAAAGGAATTTGAAGTGGAAAAATGAAATCTGAAACTTTAGTATATTTTACTTTTGATGTTGAAAGACATTCAATTCTTTCTTCAGTTTCAAATTTGAAAATTGTTGTTAAATCTTCTTCGTTTGTTTTTTTTGAATTTCTTTCTAATTGTGTGATAAGATGTTGAAAATACTCCAAAGCATCTTGTTGATTTCCAGTTGAAAATTCTGAATGTCCTTGTCCTATTAAATGTTTAAACATTTTTGGCATAATTCCTGGATTATTCATTTCTTTTTGTGAGTATTTTCCATCAAATAAGCCAGTAAATAATTTAGCTCTTTTATTTTTTTAATAACCAAAATTACTTACAATTGAACATCTAAATCTTGACTTGGATCTTTTTCTTTTGATTTGTTAAAGTAATCAATTTCTTGATTTAAATATCTTTTCTTAAATTGTGGTACTCTTGATAAACATTGCATAACAGAAGCCAAATAACATGTGTTTCCTAAATTTCTAAAACCTGTATAACCAGAGCCAAAAAGTGGTACATCAGATTCTCCTGTGTGTTCAATTCTCATTGATTCAAATTTCATGCTTTGATCAATTTCTAATTCTGTCATTGATTTAGCACTCTAAAAAAATTAAACTATTTTTTTTTAAACTTTTTTCAACTCTTTCATGTCCAATCCAAAATGTTTCAAATGTTTTTCAAGATGAACATCTAGAACCATATCTAATTCAATGTGAGAAAAAACATCTATCATTTTTAGTTGAATATTGTTTTTTGTTACCTGCATCTCCTTTTGCTGTAATAGTTCCTAATTTTACAACTAAAGGATGAGCTGTTTGTTCATAATGTTCAACACCATGATTATTACCACCAGAACCATCCCAATTTCTTCTTCCACAACCAATTTCTCCACAAGTTAAACATAACCATAAATTATCTTTGATTTCACAATCTTTTCCACCACATGACCATCCACTTGGAGGTATGACCAAACCAGCATTAATTTGAACTAAATTCTCAGCATGCTATTTTCAAAAATTTAAAAGTACTTTCTTTTACTTCTGATGGTTTCAATTCAGGTCCTTTCCAAGAAAATTTATCTTGTTTCATATTTGCACTAACTGAAGTTTTAATTGCTTCACATGAAAGTGTAACCATAACAGGAACATCATTTGAAGGTAAAGGTGTAACTTGAGAAATAGGATCCAAAGCTATAAAAGTGAATAACGTATCATATTTCTCTTCAATATCAATTTCAATTGTACCATCCTCTTTGGTTGTCGGTTTTATTTCTTCTTTTTCTTTTGACTAATTTTTTTAATTTTTTTTTAGTGCGCACTTTTTCTTTAATGATTTCTTTGATATTCAAAAATAACACTCTTCCGGTCTTTTTTGAATAATCAACAATATGTTTTTCGCAATATCCTTGAAAAGAATTTAAACAAACATTTAAACCTCCTGCTGATTTCTACAATAAAAAAAATGAGAAGAAAATTCGTGTTTTGTACTGTGTTATCAAAACATAAAAGACATTCTTCTTTATGAACATCATCAGTTGATGTTGGTATTTTTATGTCTTTGAGGTAGTTTTCCATTTTTTTGACTCAACTTTTTGATGATTGGAGGAAGGGAAGTTATTTATAACAAAAAAAAAAACTTTTTTAAAAATAATGTGATTGGTCAATGACATCAGAGAAAGGAAGAGTACAAACTACTCTTCTTCAACTTACAGCAGGTGCTTCAGCTGGAGCAATAACAAAAACAGCTATTGCTCCTTTGGACAGAATTAAAATTCTTTTACAAATCCAAGGAAGTTCGAAAGTGTTGTTTTGAATTTTAATTTTTAAAAAGTGAACCCTGAGGCTCCAAAAAAGTATAAATCTATATTTCACACAGGTTCAACAGTCATAAAAGAAGAAGGTTTTCTTAAACTTTATAAATCCAATGGTGTGAATGTTTTGAGGGTTATACCCTTGTATTCACTTCGATTTATGTTTAATGACCAATTCAAAGATTTAGTTCGGAGACCTAATCAAACAACAAAATTAACTTTCAATCAAACTTTAACCGCTGGTTCTTTGGCTGGATTAACTCAAATTGCAATTACGTATCCTTTAGAGTTAATTAGAACAAGACTAGCAATTTCAGCAGATCAAGCAGGTTCAGTGAAATACAAAGGTATGTTTGATTGTGCCAAACAAACAATAAAAACAGAAGGTAAAGAAAAATAAAAAGTTAAAAATTTACTATAGGTATCAGAGGTTTGTATAAAGGAATCCTACCAACAGCTCTTTCTGGCACACCTTATATTGGATGTCAAATGACATTTTATGATTTATTTCAACATTATTTAGTTCCAGAGGATAAGAGTTATCAAACTTTTTGGAAGTTAACTTCAGGAGCGTTAGCAGGAGTATGCGCCCAAACTATAACGTATCCAGGAGATACATTAAGAAGAAGAATGCAGACCAACGGCATGGGTGGACAAGAGGTTGTTTATAAAGGTATGATTGATGCAATTGTTACCATTACAAAAAGAGAAGGCATGAAAGCTTTTTTTAAAGGATGCACTGCAAACATTTCAGCTGCTATACCAGGGGCTGCAATTCAATTTTATGCATATGAATCAGTTAAAGGTTTTTTGGGTATAAAATAAATTTTTTTTGAATTGAATGCCAGACTTATTTTTCCATTGAAAGAAATCTTATTTGATTTACTTTTCACCATATTGGCAAAAATCCAGAAATAAATTAATGTTAAAGGAAAGTCCAAATGCGAAAGATATTTTAATCATCTGAAAAATTGAATCGAACATCTGTGATATTTTCTATCAACAAATATTCATCATACTTTAATATATGATCAATAGATTGCTCTACTACACCGTAAGCAATGATTTTTCGAAAGCAATCCAACAATACAAATCTCCCGAGTTTTTTGCAAAACGAATATTTTTCAACTGAGATCTCTTTCAATGGAATCATTTCAACAAATAAATGGGACCCCTTTTTGATTTTGTTCAGTTTTTCTTCTTTCAATTGATTATTTTTCTTTGTAATTTTTGACAGAAATTTTGTTATTTTGACAGGAGCTTTTGCTGTATGAATATACATGACTGGTTCATACCCAACTTGAAATTGCTCAATTCCACCGACTATTATCACTCTTGCAACAATTTTCTTCGAAATTCTGATGGAGAAATCTCCTGCAATCGAACCAGTTCGAAAATCTTCTTTGATCAAATTTTGTGATTTGCTAGGTCGGACAAGAATTCCCACACAATCACCAACTGAAGCATGACTAACATGCTTTTCTTTCATTTGTATTTCAAGTGTTTGGAAATTGTACAATTTGTTGTGAATCAGAACAAAAATTTCATCATCAATATTTACTTCACCTTTCGATATGGTCCCAATCAAAAGAATCATTGTGCCATTGGATGAAAATACTCTTTCTCGTCTTTCAATACTCATTCTAAATGAATATTTCGATTTCAATTTTTTTGAAGGTTGAATTTGTTTCATAACATCAAATAGAGGTTTTCCTTTGTACCAACTCATCAAATTTGTCTTGTTGAAAATATTATCTTTTTTAAACGAAGATATTGGGACAAAATCACCATTCTTACATTTTAATCCCAAAGAGTCAAGATATTTTGAAGTTTTATTGACGAACTCTTCAAATATCTTCTGTTGATTTTTGGGTTTTTCTTTATCCATTTGGGAAACTACAAATATCAACTTTTCGACACCAAATATTTTTGCTAATAGTATCCATTTCTTTGCCGTTTCTGTGATATGCTCAGAGTCAATGTGACTGCTAGGTGTGACAATGATGCAACAATCAACCTGTGATAGTGTTCTGATTCCATTTTTTATAAAATTTGAATGCCCTGGGCAATCAAATACTAAAAATGAATCAAAATAAGCTTTATGGTAATCCACTTGAAAAAATTCTCTTCTACTGTCGCACTCAGGAACCAACATTGTCACCCAATTTTCAGAGTATCTTTCTTTTGCCATTTCACTCAAAAACTCATATTTAAGGGAAGAGACCATAGAACTTTTTCCACAGTCAACATGACCCATAACAGCAATTGAAACCTCTGTTTTTTTCATTTTTTAGATTAGACCAATCAAACAAATATTGAACAAGTTTTAAAGAATTAATGTCTTATTTATATTTTTCCATCAAATAATTTAATTTTTTGCCGTCTAAATCTTTCAAAAGCCTTTGAATTGAAATTTTTTTTTCCTCATCAAAATACCTTTTTAACACTCCACCAATTCGAGGATATGTTTGAAAAACATATTTAGATAGATTTTCTGGGTTCTTTTCTTCAATTTCCTTGATTGATTTCTCAATATCTTTTACAATTTCATCATAAACACTTTTCTGTTTTTGATAAACATCAGTTAGATGTGGAAAGTAGCCTAAGAATTCATCGGATTCATTATTTTTGATAATTTCAATCATTTTATTTTCATGATTTCCCTTAATACCTTGAGATTGATGAAGAGCAACATAAGAAGGTGACTAAATGATCAATTGAATACTATCTTACTTTGATCTTCACTCGGTTGAAATTTTTATCACAAACCACGTAACCTTCATGTTCAATTGGATTTAAATCTTTTGCAGCCTTTAATATTTCGGATAATGAGTTCAAAGGTAATGGCTTGACACATTCCCAACTGTACTTTTCTGCATATTTTTCTGGAAAGTCTTCTTTGTAAGTTTTCAAGTTTCTACAACCATGTAAATATAATTTTGGAGTTTTTGTTTGAACAATAATTTGGTTTTGTGGGGTAAACAATTCAAAAATGAAACAAAAATCAGTTTCTTTTGGTAGTTGATAATTCAATTCTTTGAATGTTTTCCAAAACAGTTCTGCCATTGAAACTTTTTTTTTGTTTTTATAATCTTCCGATTCACGAAGTAATTTTGGTGTATGGATGAAACCTCTTGCGTCTATATTGAGAAATTATTTTAGAATCATTTTTTTCTTACCAGGTAAAGAAGTTGTTGAAACATTCCATTCATTATTGTAATAGTATATAATCATTAAACTTCCATCAATTTTTTCATAAACTCTTGGTGAATGATCCCAATCAATTTTACTTGCATTTCCTTCACAATAATTAAAAAATTTCCAGTATGGAAAGGAAACAATCTCATAGTTATTTTTTTTATTCAGAATTAATCCTCTACATGCTTGAACAATTGTTGATTTAAAATCTGATTTTAATTGGTCATAAGACAAAGAAATTAACTCTGGATATTTTTCATGTTGTTTTATCGTAATACAGTATTCTTTTTGGAGAGATTCTTCACCATTTTTTTTGAGGTATGTCACCACATCCAATTCTTCCTTTTGTGTTTCGTTCATTTGTTGAGGAATTATTCACTGTCCAATGAATTTCCACTAAAAAAAAAAAAAAAACAAATTGATTCCAAATTTGATGATTTAAACCCTTGATTTTTAACTCTAAGTTTGAAGAAATATATAACCGACCAATCGTTTTGATTCGCTAAAAATAAACTCTTTTCCTCAACCACTTCCGTAGCAACAAACTCATGATGGCATCACAAAAATTGTTGGCTAACCAAATGAAAGGTAATTTTAAAAAATGATCTCAAATCATCCAGACATGAAAAAAAATCCGATAATTGGTTATACAGTCGAATTTGCAGACGAAAGTGATCTTTACGACTGGAATGTATATATTGAAGGACCAGAAGACACTGAATAGTAATATAATACAAATAAATTAAACCATTTTAGTGAAGGAGGTGTTTTCAAAGCAAAATTGGAGTTTCCAGAAGACTATCGTAACACAAACAATGTTTTAATATTTCTTCAGCTTTTCAACCACCAAAAATGACTTTTGTCTCAGATTTTTGGCATCCTAATGTTTATGAAAATGGTAATGTTTGTATTTCAATTCTTCATCCTGCTGGAAATGACCCAGTATTTTCAATTCAATATTTTTTTTAATTTTTTAAATAGATGAGTGGAGAAAGACCTGAAGAAAGATGGTCACCAGCTCAAAGTCCAGAAACAATTTTATTATCTGTTATATCAATGTTAAGTGATCCAAATTTGAGCTCACCTGCAAACGTGGATGCTGGTGTTGAATTTCGTAAAGAAAGAAAAAAATATCGAGAAAGATGTTTGGCATTAGTTAAAAAATCAATGAAGGAATTACCTGAAGATTATATTTCTTCAAAAGAACTTGTTCAATCAATGAAAAAAAAAACACCAATGCAATCACCTCAATTTGATTTAGATTTTGTAGAAGATGATTACATTTATGATCCAGATGAAGATGATTATCAAATTTATGACAATGAAGAAGATGAAGAATTTTATGATGATGAAGAAGAATATCAAGAAGAAGACGAAGAAGAAGAAGAAGAAGATAAAATTGTTGAAAAAATTGAAACTTAAATTTTTAATAAATGTCTTTTTGAGTTCACATTTTGTTTTAAAACAGAATCAAAAATAAATTCAGTTGTGTGAAAATTCAATCTTGGAAGAAATGGTAATTCATTTTTACAAAAGTCTTTATCTTGTTCACAAGAGATTATTTGTAGATGAATCATTTCATTTGTCACTTTTTCTTTATCTAATATTACAATACCTCTTCCATATTTTATTATTTTTTTTAATTCAAAAATATCTGGAAAAGAGTTTGGTGTCAAGAAAAATTTCATTCCTTCAAAAACTTTTTTTTTTGAAGAATTTAAAATTGATTCTTTCAAATTGAAATCATATTTAGATTCAGTTTCAATATCATCAATAAAATATGAAGATTCTTGAACAAAGTAATTCTTTTTGATTGAATTTTCTAGCCAATCGATTGTCAAGAAATATTTACAACCATTTGAAATGGCGCATAAAAATTTTGTAGTTCTTTTAATATTAGAACTGATAATATGAGTAACTTTTGAAATATTTTCATGTTCAATTCTACCGCCTAATTTTCTGATTGGTTTTTCATATTTCTCTGGATTGGAGATCCCTGTAAACATTATTATCGGTTTGGAAAATTGACTTTTTTCATCATCTAAATCAGAATCTTCAATATATGTTTCTTCAATTATCGTTTTTTCTGTATTGGTCAAATCAATTGTTGGATCTCCAATGTACTCATGATGTTCTGGAGTTTGGATTTGAAAATCTTTATCATGTTCTTTGTTATAATATTTTGGAGTTTGAATACACGAAATTTCATCTTCATCCTCCTCATCAATGAAACTGAAATCTTTTTTTTTTTGAAATGCTTGTTCAACAAATATTTCTTCTTCTTCTTCTTCTTCTTCTGAGATAAAACTAATTTCATCGCAAATAAAACCATCTAGGTCATCATTTTCATCGTCATTTGTTCCATGAGTCCAAACATCTTCTTCTTCATCTTCGTAACATAATTTTCTTTTCTTTTTTTTTCTTCCATAAAATTCTTTTAATTTTGGATTTCTTTTTTCTTTTTTATCTTCTTCTTTTTGTGTAAGTCGAACAGATTTTCTGTAAACAGAGTTTTTTTTCAATGATGTTTTTTTTTTTGGTGATTTTTTCTTTTTGTTTTAGAAAATTTCTTTTGTTTACCAGTCCTAAAAATTTTAACATGGCATTGTTTCTTTCAATATTTTTTTCTCTCAACTTTTCATATTCACAAGACATGAAACAATCTGCTCCAAATAATACAGTTTTTTGGTTGGATAATTTTCAACCAATTATTTTCCTTCTTAATTTCTTCACACCAAAAAGATGTCAAACTTGTTAAAAATAATTCCAGCTTTTACAATTGGTGTTGGACTTGGTGGATTTTTTGTTGACCAATACAAAAGAGAACCAAAAAAACAAATTTCAAAAGTTCTCACATTTAAAGAACAATTAGAAGAAAAATATGGATTACCAGGTGATGAAAATCTAAAAGAATATGAAAACTTTGTGTCTTCCAGAAATTATCAAAAAAAAATTCCAAACTGGGTTTTTCTTTCTGTATCAAAGGATGACTTTGAATTAAAAGACGAAGAAGAAGTTTCTGACAGAAAATTTTCTCATTTCAACAATAAAACACAAGAAATACCAGAAATATTTCGTGCAAATAATACAGATTATTTTCATTCTGGTTATTCTAGAGGACATATGATTGCGGCAAGTGATATGAAATATAAATCTCAAAATTCGATGAATGAGACATTTTTATTGAATTCAAATATAGTACCACAAGAATTTAACAATAATGGAAATTTTTGGTATCGCCTTGAAGTTTTTGTGAGAAAAAATTTGATCAAAAATTTTAAAAGAGTCAATGTGATTTCTGGACCTGCATTTTTACCAAATGTTGAAGAAAACGAAAAGAAGTATGTAAAATATCAAATTTTAGGTGAAAATCAAGTGGCTGTTCCAAATTATTTATTTAAATCAATTTTAGTTGAAACTGAAGATGGAAAGAATTTTCTTGGAAATTTCTTAATACCAAATGAACCAATTCCAAAAAATAAAAGTTTACTGGACTATGAATCAACAAAAGAGAATTTGGAAAAATCAACTGGATTGGTATTTTTTGATAAAATTGCAGTTGATGGAAATTTATGCGAAAATTTCGATTGTCTATCAATGATGACTGATCATCAACTTGAAAAATGGAATTTTAGTAGAAGAATCTCTTGGTCAAAAACAAAGGAAGAAGCTGATTCAATTTGGGATGAAATCAAACAAAAAGGTTATGAACCTGACGAATATGCAATTGTTGAATATCAAAAAAAAGTCAAAGAATTTAAAGAAAAAATGGAGAATGATTAAAATTTGTTGAAACAACTTTCTTTTCTCCCGGATATTTGACCAATCAGCAATCCTTTAAAATTCAATGGATGAAAACGGTGATGATTTGCTGTTACAAGATGTTGATGATGATATCAGCTCCAAGTATTCAAATAAATCAGAATTCTCGACGGAACTGCTGGAGAAGTTAATTCCAAAACCTTCACATAAAAAAAAAACAAAAACTCAAAAGTGAAATTATCACAAATTAACTGTTTTTTTTAGAGTTTTGATCAGTTTATTTGGTGCTATTTGTACCTTTTATTATTTATTTTGTACAATAGGAATCATTCTATTGGTAACTTTATTGATAATCTATGGAAATTTAATATTTATTTTGAACAGTTATGTTTCAATACACAAAGATTCATTCAATCAACAACTTCTAAGAATTGATTCAAATAGGATAAATATGAGAACCAATGTTTCTTATAATGTTTTATTTCGATCAAAAGGTCACATTTATCTGGATAACTTTCGACTTGAAATTTTTTACAAAAAATTCAAACTTTTTGAAGAAGAAAGAAAGATTAATAAATTTATTCAAAGAACATTTTCACCTTATGATGGATTTAAGACATCTATCGAGATTTCAAATAAATTAATTGGTCCAGAAATTGCAAACGAAATTGAATATGAAATGAAAAGAAAAGGCAGTATCGAACTGAGTATCAACGGGAAAGTTTATGTTCAATATGGAATTGTTTTTAGCTGTTTTCCAAAAATATTCAAATTCAATGAATTGGTCAATGCAAACATTACAAAATGAAATTCATATTTTTAGTTTTAAATTCATTTTCAACAATTAAATTTTTTAATCTTTCACTAAAAAAACAACCAATCATTTTGAACAATGCTCATCTGCAAAAATAAAAAATCAAATGATTCAAATTCACCCAGTGAAAGGTACAGACATACTTCCAACATTTACAATAATTCAATGTACATATTTGGAGGAAAAGACAATGAAGAGGATGAGTTACCAACTGTAGAATCTGAACGAGAAATTTTTATATATAACTTTGAAAAAGAAAATTGGATTAAAGAAATACCAAAAGGAAATGATTTACCACGTCAAACAGCAGGTCATACAGCTGTAATTTACAAAAATTATCTTTATATTTTTGGTGGTATTTTTACAAACTTTTTTCCTTTAAATATGAATTACTCAAGACCTGAACTTCATCGATACAACTTTATGTCAAAGACATGGGAATTTATAAAATACAATGGAGAAAGTTTACAACTTTTTGGGCATACCTCAATTGTTTATGAAGACCAGTAAGTTCAAATGAAAATTTAAAATAAAAGGATGATTGTTTATGGTGGTGGTAAAGATACAGGTTTTCAAGATGAAGAACAATCAAGTGAAATTTTTATTTATGAATTTCAAAATGAATTATTCAAAAAAATCAAACAAAAAAATCAAATACCACAACGTGAAGGTCATAGTTCAATTTTGTACAAAAATAAGATGATTGTATTTGGAGGAAGATCAAAAGATGACCGATTTAATGATTTGTATCAGTTTAACCTTTCAAATCATGATCAATATCATTGGTCAAAAATATTACCAAAAGGAAGTCGTATTCCTTCACCAAGAGCAGGTTGTTCTTGTTGTGAATGGAAAGATAAATTATATGTATTTGGTGGATTTGATGGAAAATTTGAAATGAATGAACTTTGGTTGTTCAATTTAAAATCGAATTTTTGGAAGGAATGTCTTATATTGAATGATATTCCAAAACCAATTGGATTGCATTCATGTGATAAAATTACAAATAATGAAGAACTAAAATTTTATATTTTTGGTGGTGTGGCAGGAGATCAATTGGAAGATGAATATTATAATGATTTTTATGAAATGATTGATTCCTTTGGTGATTTTAAAATGAATTTACTCAATTCTATTTTGATGGATGATTATACTGATGTTGTGATAAAATCATCATGAAATCAAAGCCTTTTTTTTAAACCAATTAGAAATAAATATTAATCATGTAGAGAAAAAAGTTTGAAAATATTTCAAAAATTTAATTTGTTCACTTTGTTTCGTGTACTTTTTCCGCTGTATCTTTCAGAATATTTACCTGTTTTTTGGTTGTCTACTTTTTCAAGTTTGTCATATTCTTCATCATCGTATTCAAAATTCTGTTTTTTTGTTTCTATTGGTGTTTTTGCATCTCCTATGGTACTCCATGGATCATTCGATGATAATTCAATTTTAATGTTTGAAAAATAAGTTTCAATTGTGTTGACTTGTTTTTCTTGTTCTTTCTCCATTCTATTGGTCAATTCTGATAAACAGTCAGTTCGAAGTTATTATTTAATTTATTATTTTTTTTTAAACTTTTTCAAGCATCAAGTCGTTAAATGTTCATTCGTCAATTAAAACAACCAATAAAAAATCAAACAGTTTTAACGTCAAAACAATGAAAAAAGGATCATCTAGATCATTGAAAAACCTTTTTGCTTCATCAGAAAGTAATTTTACTATTGAAGAAGAAGCATTTGAGAAACCTAAAAAAAGAAAACCAACTTCATACATTAGGATTTTTGTAAGATGTGCGTAAGAAAAAAAAACAAAATTCACAAAGACAGTAACTTGGCAAATTTGGATTTACTTTCATTATCCGATCCTATTTGTACTTTATTTATTCGTGATGAAGAAACAAATCTTTACCATGAAATGGAAAGAACAGAAATGGTCAAAGACGACTTGGACCCAATTTTTTCAAAAAGTATTTTACTCAATAGTAAGTGAATGTTTCTAATTAATCTATTTAGTTGATGCTTGTCAACCAGAAAGAGTTTTAGATGATTTTGGTTTTGCTCAATTAAGCACGGACAAAAATTTAAGATTTGTTGTAATGGACATTGATAGTGAAAAGTAAAATAATTTGAATCATTTAACATCTTTTTCAACAGAAACAATTTACAAAACGATGATTTGATTGGAATAGCTGATTGGAATATTTATGATTTAATCAAATCATCTGATTTGTCAATTACATTACCAATTACCGTTGAAGGAAGTAAATTTGGTGAAATATTTATTACTGGAGAATATATTAACGAACTTGTTCTTGATGAAACTGTATCTATTAGTTGTGGAGCTGATGATATTCCAAAAATGGATTTCTTTTCAAAAGCAGATCCTTTTTTTATCATCAAAAGAAAATTAAAAACACAAACAGAATATGAATACGGAGGTACTTTAAAAAGACCATCAAAACATGTTGTTTATGTTAGTGAAGCTAAATTAAATACAAATCATCCTCTTTATAGAAAATTCAAATTACCTTTAAATCATCTTTGTAATGGTGATTTTGATCATCCTTTGACTTTTGAATTTTATGATTGGAATACTACAACTAAAAGAAGTTATATTGGTGAATTTGAAACAACACTTAGAAAATTATTAGATGCAAAAGAAGCAAAAGATGATAGAAGAAGAATTAAATTGAAAAAATTAAGAGGGAGAGGTGGTAGCTTATTTGATCATGGTAATTTTATTTTATTCGATGTTGAACTTTCACCACAAACTTATGAATTGATGAAAATTCAGGATGAAGAATACAGAGAATTAAAAGAAAAATTTGCAAAGAAAATGTTGCAATAAAATCATTTCAATTTCAAAAATCGAACCTCATCGAAAAGAAAGCATCATGGGAATCAAACCTGAAACTTACTAAACAAGAACATATTTTTTGATTAACTTTCAATTTCTTTCTTTTACCTGACCTAAATTATCTTTGAATAAAAACATGCAGTTTCTTTTGAGAAAACCTGTATTAAAAATATGATCTGAATTCACTTATTCATTTGAATTTTGTTAATCAGTCTCTTGTAATGTTGGATAATTCAGGATTTATTTTTTGAAGAATATCTATCAATCTATTTCTGGTTTCTAATGATTTATTTTGACTCAATTTAAATTTCCCTTCCATTTTTTTAATGTGAAAATTTTTTCCATCATTTTTTTGATATAATCCTCTTTTGCATTTTCAATGTTCCATTTATTATAATTTTATGATCCTCAAATTTAATTTCTTCATAATCCACCATTTTTTTCATTTTTTTTAGTTTCAATTCTTGATTTTTTATTATCTTTGGGTGGACATAACAATGAACTGTAGTATAATTCCATGTTGGCACTTGATCATGTTGTGTGAAATAATAGTTATTTGGAGAAATGTAGATATGAGGCCCAGTGACCACAATAAGAGTTTCTTTTTCAGGTTGAAATATTTTTCCATTTGGTTTTTTTCTTTCAAATAATCTGAAAATTGGATTTGCTTTTGCCGCATGACCATGCATACAAATAATTTTTTTCATTTCTTTTTTAGATAAAAAGAAAGATGAGAACATTAGATATATTGAACATCTTGGTTAATAATAAGTCCAAAGTTATATTTTTTGATGAATTTTATCATTTTTTCTTCACAATGTTTTGGTGTGTATGAAATCATGAAATTCGTTTTTTTTCTTTCTTCCTTTGTTTTTTCTTTCTTTTTAGATATTTTTTGGAAGAATAGTGAAATAACAAATCCAATAAATCCACTTACCAACACAGACATCACAGTTTTGCCACCCTCATCAAACATTGAACCAATAAGATCAAGTCTTTCTTCAACGTTCAAATTGAAATAACTTTATTTTTTTGATCCATTGGTGTATTGAGTTAACACATTTTTCATACATTCCTTTGGTAAGTCAATAAAATCTTCCAATTTTACAATCAAATTGAAGTTTTCAATGATGAATTTGATGCAAAGATCCTTCACGTTTTCGCTATTGTGCTCATATGATTTTTGAAAGATC
The DNA here is from genome assembly GCA_016618085.1 of Neovahlkampfia damariscottae. Taxonomy (NCBI): domain Eukaryota; phylum Heterolobosea; class Selenaionea; order Neovahlkampfiida; family Neovahlkampfiidae; genus Neovahlkampfia; species Neovahlkampfia damariscottae. The sequence goes on along the minus strand of JABLTG010000182.1, from coordinate 6,551 downwards.
TCACAAACATTTTCATTTGATAATATTGTTTTTAATTTCTCTGCGATACTCGAAGATATATTTTCAACACCCAAGAAACTTCCAACATTCATCAATTCAATTAATTCTTCTTTTGAATACACATCATCCAACAAGTTTGTGTACATAAATTCAACACATTTTTTTACAGCTTTATCGTTGAAATCTTTCAGATGAATTGATGAATTGTTTGCATCCTGCATTTGAGATTGAAAAAGAGCCAAGAAAAATGAACTTCTACAAGCCAGTATAACTTTATGACAAGGAATTGTTCTTGAGTTTATTATAATTTTATAATCTGAAAACAATTCAGTTTTGTAAACAAATCTTAGAGATGATGATAAAATTCCGTCATCGTGATGAGCTGCAGTTGGTACATTCGTACTTTTTTTTTCTTTCTTTTTGTTCAAGCAAAACATTTTTGATCTTTGAATTCTTGGCAAATCAGATGATGTTTTGAATCGATCAATTCACAATACCATTTTTATCGTCACAATTATCCGATCTTCTGCTTTGACAATAAAATGTAAAATAAAACTAAAAAATAAAAATTCATTTTGACCAATTATTCATTGTATTCAGATCATATAATAATCTACCACTTCCATCAAATGGGATACCATTTTCGTCTAATTTTGAAAAATCATCCAAGAAATCACTTAATTTTGCATCTTCTGGAATTTTGTTCATCAATTTTTCCAAATTTTTGACAACTTTTTCTCCCTGAGCTTTTACCAACATTTTACCAAAAGAATCAAATTTCAATTTTGACAAATATCCACCAATGTTAAACATATGAATTTGAGTATATAGAGTTTTGTTTTCATCTATTTTTTGAAGATAATAAAAAAACCAATCAAACATTGGGATCGCATTCGTATTCTTTGGTTCTTCTCCTTTTTTTACTACAACGTTCATTTTGGTAGATTTAAAGAATTTTCTGTTTTCTCTTTCATAAGGTTTTCCAAAATAAAACACACTTCCAGTTTCGACATCTTGATGAGCTGTAATGCCAAAAGAAACTATTCTTGGAGTCATCAAAGGACCCAAAACTATATCAGAATGATTGACAACTTGAGATCTTTTATATTTTGAAATTGAATTTTCGAAACCTCTTTCTTTGAATATTTCCTTCAATGATTCATAATCATAATATTCAACAGTTTTTATTTGTTTCAATGTTGGATCTATATCATCAGTCATCATTTTGTCAGACATAAAAGTCAGTAAAACTTTATCAAAGGAGTGTTTTAGAATACATTCTTGTTTAACACCTGATACAGATTCGGAAAAATTAGGAAAATAATTCAAAGTTGACCAAAATGTATTTCCCATACCATTTTTATCTCTATTTATTAACTTTTTAAAAATTAATTTTTTTTTGAGTTTCAAACCTCCCAATGAAAATTATCTTTGATTAATAATTTGGCAAATTCAATATCAGCGTCAAATATGAAAGGATGAGAATAATAGTCATCCGGATAACTAAATTGATTGATCATTTGAGGTGAACAAATTGCTGAATTATCATGAAATTTATATACAATCCCATCACAAAAATTTGAACGAACGAATCGTTTCCAACTATCAAAATACAACTCTTCTTGTACAACTTTTTGAACATGCGTGAAGAAATCTTTTGGATTCATTTTAAATTCTTCATGTTCATCAATTTGAGGTTTGTATTGATCCAACAGCTCAAGTTTAAGTTTTCCTGAAATATTAATCTCTTCTTTTGACTCTTCATTTAAATAAATTGAAACAATTTCATGGATTTTTTTTATCTGTTCTTTTTCTTTTGTTAATTTTTTATATTTTTCAATTTCCATTAGAAAATCTAATGGTTGTTGATTGTATTCTGTTTTTAAAAAATCTCTGAATGAGCCATGGACTATTTTATTGATAAAGATTGATTCAAAATGTATCATATAATTCTTCTTGTCAAACTTTTCTTTGGTCATATTTTCTGTGGACATTCAACTTAATTTTGACAATAAAACTTGTTTGGATATTATTGGTGGGTATTTTCAAAATAATTTGATTGGATAAATTTTATTCACTTCAAGTTGGAGCCTAAAAATTTTCGATTTTCAAAATGAATCGATTTTAACTCATCTTCACTTTTTTTGATTTTGTTGAAAAATGTTGGGAAATGAATATCAAATCTACCTTCTTTGTTGTTCATTTTTTTTTCAAAATTGAAAATTTCCAAAAGTAAATGTTGTATTTCATTTAATTTATCCTCTTGATGTTTGAAAAATTGAATCATTTTTTCATCCTTTCCACTGAATTCCAAATTTTTGACTTTAGAAATCAATGAAGATCTGACAGTCAATAACGTTTGATAATCATAACCCTGTAAGGAACAAGATGAATTGATTGATCTCAGTTGAATAGATTCTCCCAATATACTTTTATAAACACCATTATAAAGTCTGAAATGTTAAAGTTAGATAAATCAATTTACTCTTTTTCATTGATACTTGGAATTTTAAATGTTTGAATTGTTTGATCTTTGTTGACGAAATTTTTCTTGAAACAATCAAAAAAGTGATCATTGATTGACAGTTTTGGAGAAATGAATGAATTTTCTTCATTCGTTAATTTCATAAAGTCGAAATAAGTTATGGTTTCTTCTTTCAATTTTAATGATATTATTTCATCTAAATTTTAATTTGTCCATAAAATCTTACTTGGAAGTTTGTACAAAGCAAAAATCTGGATAAATTTTTTTTGATGATTTTCAAATTGAACCCCGACATTAAATGAACTTAAACTTCAATATTATTAATACTTACCTTGTTTCCTGACTTTTGAGTGACTTCAATGGGACGGAAATTACATGTTTTGGTATTCCTTCAATGATCACAATAACTTCAAGAAAACGATGAATAGGTTATTTGTTTTGATTTACTTTTCCAATTTGATATTGTTAAATTACTTTGATTTTCGATTTTAATGGTTATTTTGTTTTGTTCATTTTCAACTTTTGGATTTGTTTCACAGTTTAAAAAGTTGAATTTTTTTTGTGCAAATAATTTAGTAATTGAGTTCATTGATGAAATTTCAATGTTCAATTTTTCAATTTCTTTCTTTTTATTTTCATAATTTTTTGTATTTTCGTCTATTTGGACCAATGAATTTTTGATTTTATTTTGAATTAAATCAAGACTCAAAAGATCATTTGAATTTTTATCAATATCATCAATAGATGGTATAGAAAAATCAATAAGATGTCCTTGTTGATTTAAAACCCAAAAAGAGTTGACTGAATCTTCATTTTCTTGAATTAAACAAACATCATTGGAAAATGGAATTTTACGAAAATTCAAATGAATTGTTGAATTTTTGATTGTTTCAACCAAAAAAATGGAATTTTCAACATCTAAAAATATCAATACACCCTTTTAAAAATGATTAAAAACAAATTAGTTTACATTTATCTCAATCGAATTTTTGATTCTTTTTTGAATTTTATATTCTTGCTGCAAAGGTATCCATTTATCAGATCCAACATTCTCCTTTGATAAATGAAAAAAAACACCATTTTCACCCAAAATTATCAAATTTTCTTTCAATTTTGAAATAACTTTGACAGAATCTCTGATATTGATTATTTGATTCAATTCATCACATTTGAAATTTTGATTTAACGAAAATGAATAAACATCACCATTTTCAAATCCCAAAAATACAAATTTTCTTTTCAAAAGCAAACTAATTTTCATGATTAATACAAACCAAACAAACCCTTCTTTTCCATATATATTTTCAAAAATAAAATCGTTCAAATTATTGATGATTGAACAACAAGTGATTCTACTTTCATTTGATAAAGCGATAAAATTTTGGGTTAGTTTTTTTGATTCCAAGTTGAAAATATGAACTAGATTTGGATTTGTGATGAAAATCAAATTTTGATGGATTTTCTTCATAAAAAGTATTTTTTCTTTTGTGAATTGGTGTATTTTGAACGTTTCATCAATTTCATCTATTTTATATGGTGGTTTTTCAGTTGTTTCTAGTTTTCTTTTTTTTTTTTGATTTTCATCTTCTCTCATTTTAAGGACAAAAGGAATTTTGAATATTATTCCATTTTGTGTTAAAACGATAATAAATTCTTCCATAAATAAATGACTATGAATTTCTTCACGAAATTGAAATGCTCTCTATTTAAAGAAAATTAAAAAAAAAAGAATTTACAAAAATAACTGAATCCTTGATGATAAGCAAGATATCTGATATACAGTTGACACTCATAATTGTAGACTCTTCATTTTCAAATGAAGTTTCAATTCTACAATTCGTGGAGGAAACAGGTGGAAGAAAAATTCTTTTGAAATTCATTGGCCAAATTTATCAAACAATCAACACAACTTTTATTCTTTTTTGACAGATGGAAATTTCTCAACTCTTGATTTTATCAAAGACAATAATGATTTGAACCATTTCTTATCTTGATCTTCAAATTTCTTATTTGAGATCAAATAATCAAAAATATATACACATCGTTTATACATATTCAAAGAATTGATTAATACATCAACATCAGGATTATCTTGTAAATATTCAGTAAATGCTGCTTCTTTTGCTGTTTTGATTGCATATTTGTACATTAATTCTTCAGGTGAAATTTCAATTGAAGAATTTGTAGGAAGGTTTTGTGATAAATTTGATGCGTATTCTGAAAATTCATGATAACAACTTTCTGACCATTGCATTAAATGTAATATTCTTTCACATAATAATTCTTGTGGAACTGATTGTTTAATATATCTTACAAGATCATATAAATGAAATAATGATTTTATATACAATGATAGTGGTTCTGATTTATCAGAAGAGGATCTTTCTAAAATCAATGCTAATTCTGCAATTGACCAAGATTGATGTGCAATATTTTCAATTTGATTTATAATTTTCATTTGTTCTTCATTTTTTTCATCAAATTTTGAATTTGAAAAATCAAAAATAATCGTTGAGTAAATAACATAACCAGATTCAGATGTTTTCAATAAATTTGTGAGTGGTTGTTTTTTAGGTTCAATAATTAAAAAATCACCAACACTATCAAAATCTTCAACATTTTCTACTTCCTCTGGAGGAGCATTCAATTCTTCAATTTTAAAAGGTGATGTTTTTGGAAATCTTCTGGGTGAAATTGGTGATGAAATTTTTCTTTCTGTGTGCTTTTTTGGTTCTCTTTCTTTAAAAATACTTCTTATATAAGGATGTGAAAAGAATTCTTCAAAAGATAATCGATCATCTGGATCTAAAACAAATAACTTTTTCATTAAGTCAATAGCAGATTCAGATGGAACTTTAGAGTAATCAATTTGTGTTGTTTTTATAATTTTTATCAATTGAATAACAGATAAAGCGTTAAAAGGTGGTTTTCCAACAAAACATTCATATAAAATTGCAGCAAGTGACCATAAGTCTGCTTTTGAATTATATTTTTCTCCTTTGAGCACTTCAGGAGCCATATAAAGAGGACTACCACATTGTGTTTCAGCTAAATCATTTTCAAGTAAATATCTTGCAAAACCAAAATCTGAAAGAAGGTTAAAAAAAAAAAAATGAAACCTGCTATTTTAATATGAGGATCATCCAAGTTGGTCAACAGTATATTTTGTGGCTTTAAATCACGATGAATTAAATTTTGTTGATCTAAATGCTTCAAGCCTTTTGTAATTTCATACATAAACAAACTAACCATTTTCTCTGGTAACGGTCCTTTAGTTACTTGTCTAATATACTCAGAAAGATTTCCTCCAGCACAATATTCCATTATCAAGTAAATATGTTTTGCAGACTTTTTTGAGTGTTTAAAAAAAAATGAATAAAAATTACCCGTTGAACTTCAAACAATTTAATTATACTACTATGGTTCAATTTCTTCAATGTTTGTATTTCTAGTTCCAAATAATTATTTAATTTTTGATTCATTTTGCTTTTTGAAACAACTTTTATGGCAACAGTTGATTTATCCGATTTTTTGTATCCTTGATAAACGTCTGCGTATGACCCAGATCCAAGTTTTTTTTTGATCACGACATAATCGCCAAGATCTTTACCTTCTGTTGATTTTTGTACATTTGCCGACATCAGTATTTTTTTTGCTGAAGTTGAGAAGAAAAAAGAGTATTTATAAAAACTGAATAGCCAATGAAAACTTGGTTCATAATAATTGGCAGTGATTTCAACGGCTAATGAATTGATGGTTATTGTGATAAAAGTGGCCAATTAGATTTAATTTTGCCAGTTATTTTTAGAATTTTTACTTGAAGTTGTTCAAGTTGAACAAAAAAGACCTTTTGTTCAACTAGAAAATACTGAAAAAGATCTCAAATGATGAAATTTTGATTTCAAAATTTCCAGTCAAAGGAATGATTAAAAAATGGGAAAGAAAAATTCATAGTACAACAGTGAGAAAAATGCTTCATTGGTCTCATTTTCAATTTTGTCAAACATTAAAACATCTTGCTCAAAAAGATTCTGTTCAAGTACATGAAGTTTCAGAACATTATACC
>JABLTG010000181.1:0-36273 GCA_016618085.1 Neovahlkampfia damariscottae | reverse complement strand
ATTGTAAAAATGATTTATATAAAATTAAATTTTCTTATGACGTAAATACATTAAATGGTGTTGGATGTTTCAATCAATTTTTAATGATTAAAGAAATTAAACAAAAAAATGATGAACCTTGGCCTGTAGCAAGATATTCTCATGCAGCAGATATTTGTAATGGATCAATGATTATTGTTGGTGGGGCAACACAATACTCAGGATTAAATGATATTTGGATGTTTGATTTTCAAGATAAACAATGGACAGAAATTGTTACAACTTCACAATATCCTCCACTCACTTATTTTTCAATGAATGTAATCTCAAATAGATTATTATATATTTATGGAGGTGTTAAAGATAATAAAATCTCAAATACAATGTATTGTTGTGATTTAGGAACAAAAGATTGGAAAATTATGAGTATCATGAATAAATCCGATTCAGAACTTGGAGATCTTCAAATTCCAATTAAAGGACATAAAACAGAATTAATTTCAAATCAAATTTTCATTTTAGGTGGAAGTGATGAAGAAAAAGTACATGACAATGCCATCACAATCAATGATATTTATGAACCAGGATCAAAATACATGTTGACTGATTATCTTGTTCAAAAAAGAAAAAATGAATTCATGTGTGATATTTCATTTGTTTGTCCAAATATGAATGGAGAAATTTGTGAAATCAAAGCTCATAAATGTATTCTCAGTTGTAGATGTCCACATCTTTTAGAATTAATGAAGTCAACAAATGAAGATTCAATCAAAATGAAAGATATTGTGGCAGAAGTTTTAGAAGCATATATTTCATTCCTTTATTCAGGTAATTTATCATTGATAGGAAAAGAAAATATTGAACATTTATTAAAATTATGTGAAAAATGGAATCCAGATTTACATCCATCTTTATTAAAAGTATGTACTGCATCTTCTTCAAATTTAGGAACTGCTGCTGAAATTCTTGAAAAATTAGAAGAAGACTTATTACAATTAGTTGATAACGAAAATTTTTCTGATTTAAAAATCAGAGTTGGTGATATTGTTGTACCAACACATAAAATTATTCTTTGCAGAAGTCCTCATTTTGAAAATATGTTTAGTAGTGGAATGATGGAATCAACAAGTGAAGAAATTGAATTAGAAGGATTAAACAAAGAAGCATTTCTTGAAATTTTGAATTTTATTTACAGAGATAAAATTGAAGTAACAACATCAAATTGTGTTGGTGTTTTAATTTACTCCCTAATGTTTCAATTAACAGTTTTAGCATCAAATTGTAGAACTTTGGTTGAACAGAATTTATCACCTTCAATTTCATGTCAATTATTGAATATTGCTGATCTCTATGGTGACATGATTTTAAAAAGAATTTGCATTAAATATATTAAAATGAATTATGAAAATTGTTATCATTTAGAAGATTATGATATTTTAGATTCAACTGTTAAAAAAGAAATTGAGACAGCCTATCAAAAATATAAATCAATTCAAGATAAAAAAAATAAAATTAAAAAATAAATTCATTCAATATTCATTGATGTATCATTTTCACATTTTTTCTTTTTCAAAGTTTCAATGATTTTTGGTGGTAATCTTGTTTCAAATCCTCGAAAATCTTTGCAGTCTGGATCATAACATTTTTGAAAAATACAATTTCTTTCAATATCTACAACAAATAAATTCCATTTGATTTATGAGGTCTTTTAATATTTTCACAATATCGATAATTTTTGATACTGTAAATTAATTTTTTCCATCAAGATTGATAACTTTATCAATTTTTCCAACTTGAAAATCTCTTCCATCTGAAATTAAATTATTTACAAGCTCATTTAAGTCATCCAAATTTTCGAAATTTTGTGTCGTTTTTGCTTCATGAATTTGCTGAATATCTAATTCATCAATTTTGATTAATTTGTCATATATTTTGCAGACACAAAGTGAATTTGTTAAAAATTCTTTTTCACTTGAATAAATGGATTTGTTTGTTTTAGATATTTCAAGGAATGAATCTTTTCCTTTTTTTGTTGATTGAAATAATCTGAATGTCCGATTTTTTGAATAAACTGATGAATCAATAAAGCATGTTTTTTCTTCTGAGTTTTCTTTATTTACCATATATTCGGGATGTTTTTGAATCAAAAATTTTAAGAATTTTTGAATAAATAATCCAAGTTGCCGATTATCTTTGAATGCAAATTTTTCCGATTTTTCATTGGTCAAATGAATAATTAAATGTCTTGAGAATTTTGAAGTTGAAGTTGAATCTAAGTCAAAAATTAACTCTCTTTTCAATATTAAATCGAAATTTTCCTTTAAAAAATTTTTAAGTTCCAATAAAAGTGTTTGAATCAATTCTTCTCCATTCACATTTAAATTCGCTTGTATCATGAATTCACAATCCAAGTACATATTACAAGCTTCAAAATAAGGTATAATTTCATAGAAATGATGATAAATTCTGGGAATTGATTCATACTCTTCCCAAAATGTGTCTAATGAGCAAACTAGAAATATTCTTTGTTGTGATGTCTTTAATGAAAAATGGTTCAACAAAAATTGTTCACTTTCAAATGAAAATGCTGATAATTTCTGTTTTAATGCTGAATCTTTCAAAAATTGTAGAGCATTTTCTTGTTTATAAAAGAATTTAAATATTTTGAGATGTCTTTGTTCTTCATGTTGAGTTTTCCTTTTTTTCAATTGATCTCTCCAACTTTGTGTTTCAGAATCACCATAAAAGTTATCAGGAGAAATGTCTCGTTTTTTCATTTTGTTTTGTTTTTGGTTAGAAATGATTGGCGGATTTTGGAATATTTATAACAAACAGCAATTCAATCAAACAGTTCAAACCTGAACCAACCTTGGATTAAATTTCTCCAAAGTTTACTGAACAATTGGAATTTGTTTGGAAAATTTTTTCTTTCAACAAAACGAAAAAAAATTTGTTCCGTTGGCCAATTAAATTTTCCCATTCTTGTTGTTTTTTGCACAAACACCAAAAAAAAAATAATGAATAATAGACACTCTGAAAAACGTAAAAGAGATGAAAGATTGTCACCTCTGAAGAAAAGTAGAACAAAAGAAGAAGAAATAGAGGTTCTGAATGGACATTTTGAAGAACCTTTTGCGGATGATGATTTAATGATGGAAGAAGACTATTACGAAGATGAAGAATCTCTGAATGGTACAAAACCATCTGAAAAGAACATAGTTGACAAAGATTTCTATAACGGTGAGAAAAAAATTTCAAACTAAATTTTCCTAACAGACTTTGGTGATCTTTTTGATGAAGAAGAATTTTTGGAAAGGTAATCCACTTTGAAATCGACTGTAAAAAAAAAAAACAATAAAAATTTCCACAACAAAAAATTCGTTATTTTTATTGGTTAAAAGTTCCTGAACTAAAAAAAAATGGGTATGTTATGAACTTGAGGTTAACTTTTTTTAGGTAACGGTGTTATTTCAAAATATGTATTTATGCCACCAAATCCAACTTATACAGAAACGAGTCCTTATCAGGTTACCTGGATAAAAACAAAAACAGATAAAAAAATTCCAGCTTATTGGTTGCAACATAAAAAAAGGTATTGTTTTAATTTTCAAATTCTAATGAAAAAAAAAAGAAAAACAAACACTACCATATTGTACAGTCATGGAAATGCAGCAGATATTGGTGGTATGTTTGATTTTTTGGTTTTACTTTATGATAAATTGGGTGTAAATGTTTTACATTATGATTACATTGGATATGGTCTTACAAAAGATACTTATGGTTTTCCAAGTGAAGAATCAACTTATGAGTCAGCAGAAGCTGCTTTAGATGTAACTTTTTAATTTTTTAAAAGAAATTAGTTTCTTCATGACCAAGGAATCAACAATAAAGATATAATAATTTTCGGAACTTCAGTTGGGTCAGGACCATCTTGTCATCTTGCTTCAAAAGAAAAAGATCTTTTAGGTTTAATTTTGGAATGTCCATTTTTAAGTTGTGTTAGAGTTGTAACTAATAATATGCTTCTCAGGCCAATAGACATGGTAAATCTTAAAAAATAGTTTTTAAAACTACAGTTTGTCAATATCAATAAAATTGGAAAAGTAACATCACCTGTTTTTATATTACATGGAAGTGTTGATCAAGTTATTGCTCAACAACATGGTATTGAGCTTTATGCAGGAGTACAAGATCGATACAAATGGAAAGGGTTTGAGGCAATTAAAGTATTAAATTTCTATTTTTAGTTTGTGGATTGATCAAGCTGATCATCATGATATGATTGAAGTTCTTGGGTTAGAGAAATATGTTCAAGTTATGCTTGATTTTATTAAAGACGCCAAAAATACTCATTCTCAAAATTCTGTAACTTTAGGAAAGAAAATAGAAATTAAAGTTCAAAAGGATGTGGATACCAAATTTGATGATTCAAAACCTACATGTAATGTTCAAATTCAATTAGTTAATGGAGAAAAAGTGAAAGGAATTTTTAATCCAACTCAAAAAGTTTCAGATATTTATGTATGGATTTCTAGGACAACAAGTTTAGAAGTTAATGATTTTGATTTATTAATTTCTTATCCAAAAAAAAATTTGAATGAAGAAAAAGATAATTCTTTGGAAGAAGCAAAATTAGAAGGTAATTGTTCTTTGATCCAACATTTTGTTGGAACTGACACTAACTAATAAATATTCAATTATATTTTAGCATTTTAATCAGAATGATAGTTTTCCAGTGAAAATTGAATTTATTTGGCGAATGAATTGGCGGAATTTTCAACCAATCCAATTCTTTTTACTTTTTTTTTTGAACAAAAATAATAAATATGTCTGACATGTATTATTATGACTTAGATAGTCAAGATAAATATGTAAGTTTCATGAAGTTCATTTAATCATAAATTAGGAATACGAAGACAAAGAAACGGAAAAAAAAATAAAAATAAAAAAAGAGGAAAAGAAACAAACAACTTTGAGCTCTTTTATGAAAAAATCAAACACCAAAAATGAAAAAAGATCAACAGCAAAAAAAACAGTTTCAAAAAAACCAAAAAAAGAGCCTCGAAAACGAACACTCATACTTCAAAAAGAATCTGATGATGATTCTGATGATTCATTAGATGGATTTATTGTTTCTGATATTGAAGAAGACCAAGAACCACGACATAATTCAGAGAGTGACTCAGATAGTTCAATTCAATTAGGTTCAGATTCAAGTGGAGGACATCCTCTTATTTCATCTTCAGACACATCTTCTGGAGAAGATACAGATGAAGATGTTGTAAAACCAAAAAGAAAGATTCAAACAAAAAGAAAAACAAGAGCAAAAAGTTCAAGCAAAAGTGATTCAGAAGAAGAAGATTCAGACGAAGAAATGTTCACAGACAAGAATACTCTTGATTTTCTTGATGAAGAAGATTCAGAGGATGAAATTGTAATTCCAAAGAAATTGAAAAGAAAGAAAGTTGTGAATGATGATATTGAAAATTTTAGTTCAAGTGAAGAAGAAAAAAAACCAAAAAAGAAAAAAATAGAAATTGATTCAGATGAAGAAAAAGAGGCATTATTTGGACTTAATCCGAATAGAAAAGGATCTATCCTTGACTTTATGAAATCAAAAAAAGTTGACAGAGAATCATTGAATAAAAGAAGAGATGCACACAAATTTTATGAAGAAAAACAAAAAAATATTAAAAAGAATCTTAAATCCGTTCCAAAAGCGGATAGATTAGTAAATGTTGCAAAAGATGAAGATGATGAACCTGTTTACTTTCAACCTGAACTTTTTTCAATTTTGAAACCTCATCAAATTGAAGGAATTAGATTCATGTGGGATCATATAATCACACCAAAAAAAAAATCTTTAAAAGGATGTATTTTAGCTCATTCAATGGGTTTAGGAAAAACTCTTCAAGTTTGTTCATTTACAGAACTTGCATTTCGTTCAAAGAACGTGAAAACAATACTTATTTTATGTCCAAAGAGTGTAGTTGAAAACTGGGATATTGAATACAAAAAATGGAGTTTAAAAACAGATTTATCAAGACTTTCAACGTATCCAATCAGTAATTAACAATTGATTCTTTTTAACATGTTATTTAGATGATTCAGTGACCAAAGTTGATCAGAGATTATCACAAATGAAGAGATGGACTAAACAGGGAGGAGTATTAATTATTTCCTTCAATCTATTTTCAATATTTGCAAATTCAACTGCAAAGAAAGATTTAGAAAAAAATCAAAAATGTAAAGAGTTGTTATTGAATGCTGATCTTGTTGTTGCGGATGAAGGTCACAAAATTAAAAATGACAAAGGAAGTTTGTATAAAGCAACAATGAAGTTAAAGACTAGTTCTCGCATTATTTTAACAGGAACACCATTACAAAACAATTTGAATGAATATTGGACAATGTCAAGTTTTGTAAGACCAATCTGGGAAAAGAAAGAATTTAAAGAACTATTTACAGATCCAATAAATGATGGACAAAGTAAAGATGCTTCTACTTATGAAATCAACAGAATGAAGCGAAGAAGTTTCTTGTTAACAGAACAAATGAAACAGTTTGTACATAGAAAGGATCAATCAATTTTGAAAACAGATTTACCTTCAAAACATGAATATGTTGTTTATGTTCCTTTGACAGAATACCAAAAAAAGCTATATCAATCATTCTTAGAAGCAATTAATGAAGAAGTGGGTGATGATGGTAGAAAGAATATTCTTCAATTGGTCTCTTGGTTATCAAAAATTGAAACACATCCTGATATGGTAAAAAGAATCATGCAAAGAAAAGGAGTTTCGCAATCATCCTTTAATTCATCAATTACAAGTGGAAGTGCAATTGAAATAACTTCTGATGATGATGAAAACTCATTAACTCCAGGAATAAAATCACTTGATGATGAATTAGAAACAATTGATTTAAATGTTCCATTAGAATGGGCAAGTCCAGTTTTTGATAAAAGCTATAAAGAAAGAGATATCAATTTGTCATCAAAAATGAAAGTTCTTTTTAAAATTATTGAAAAATGCATTGAGAAAAATGAAAAAATCTTAGTATTCAGTCAGTATACTTCAACATTAGATTTAATGGAAGATTTAATTGCAACAAGAAAATTCAATTCTCAAAACTTAAGGAAAGGTATTGATTATACTCGCTTGGATGGTAGTAATTCTTTGACCACTCGCGAAAAAAATATCAAAGATTTTAATTCGAATTATTCAAAAAAGAAAGTATTTTTAATTTCAACAAGAGCTGGTTCACTTGGAATTAACCTTCAAGCAGCAACTAGAATTGTATTATTTGATGTTTGTTGGAATCCAGCAGAAGATCAACAAGCCATCTTTAGAGCTTATAGATATGGTCAAACAAAGCCTGTTTGTGTTTATAGACTCATTTCTGCAGGAGATATTGAAGAAAATATTTGGAAACGTTGTATTAGTAAAACATGGTTATTTAGAAGAGTTGTGGATGAAAAAACACCTGCAAGAATGTTATCAAAGGATGATTTGAATTTATATGATTTTGAACAAAACCAAAAAAGACTTGAAGAAAATAAAGTGAACTATGATGTGATCAAGGATGATAAATTAATGATTGAAGTAGCAACTGAAATGGGTATTGGTATCAATAGAATATTAGAACATGAATCTTTATTCATTGATGATGCACATGATAAAATATCTGAAGCTGAAAAAGCAAGTGCTAAAATTGAATATGAAGATGCAAAAAGATTTTCTCAAAATCATTTACTCAATAGCTCATTAAATTCTAACATGACAAAAACCAAAAATGATTTTGTTATGGGTGGAAAGTATCAAGGAATGTCATTAGATGAAATTAAAGCTCAAGTTAATTCAATGAGACCATCTCAACCAACTAGTAGTGTTGATTATCATATGAATAATTTATCAAATAGTTTACATCAACCAAAGGTTGAATATCAAAAATTTGGCAGATTTGTCCAAAATAAATATCAATTTCAACCTCAAGTGAAACAAAATTTTCAAAACAAAATGGAAGAGAATTTTAAAGTTCAACAAGAAATTGATCCTGCTTATTTGAAAAAACTTGAAGAAGAGGAACGGAAAAGGAAAGCACAACGAATGCAAACTGATGATATTGATCTTGAATATTTGAAAAAATTACAAGAAAAAGAAAAGAAATCATCAGGTTTCTCATTTGGAACTGCCTTCTCTGATTTATCAAAACATCAGTTAAAATCATCTCCTTCATTACCAAGTTCATCATCAACTGTGGAAGAAAAAAAATCAGATAATATTGATGTCATTGAAATTGATTAAAAATATTTTTTATTTCATTTGAAATTCAAACTCAAATTTATTCACACCATTATCTATTACTTCTTTTTTTTCACCAAAAATATGACTAATATCTAATTTTTCTTTAATGTATTCTTCAATTTTTGATTCAACAAATTCAATGAAAGAACCTCTTTTGATTTTGATCAATTTTTCATTTTCTTTGATTAAAATTGACGAATCTTCATCAAATTCTTCATATTCTTGAAGAAGAGTCTTTTCTACTTTTGTGATTTTTTTCTTTTCAATAATTTCTTCATCTACAATTTCCTCATAATAATCATTCCTTTTTCTTTTCTTTGTTGTGAACATTTCCTTTATTGATTTCCAAATTGTCATATTTCTTCTCCACAATTGATAAAATTCAGATAACAAATGAAAAAATAAAATTTGTTGTGAGTCATTTTGAAATTGATCAATTTCTCTTTCTAATGTTGAATACTCTTTTGATTTCAAATATTGTATGAATAAATAATCAAATTCTTTCATTATTTTACATTGAATTGGATAAAATAAATTAACATCACCAGAATCTAAATGTTCTTTTATCATTGTGTAATTACCTCTAATTTCCAATACTGAATCTAGTTCCAAATATCGATTAAAAATCAAATGAGCCATTTCATATTTTGATGAAATTATAGAAGGATCATCTTTTTTTTTAACATTATTCAATTCAATTTCACACATTCTTTTGTATCTTTCTATTTGAAAATAACAAAATAAATATTCAGATTTCATCTTCTTTTTTAAAAAAGAATTGAATGAGTTTAGTGACATTAAACTTGAAAATATTGATTTTAAATCTTTTGGATACTGAATATATCTTGTACTTGAATATGAAAACAAAATTATCCAAGGAAATAATCTAATACCAAATGCGGCATGAATCTCTTTTAAGAATAAAGAAGTCGGTAAAAATGTCTCTAATGTTCGATTTATAGTTGGTACAATCATAACAATGAAAAATATAATTGGGTATAAAATATTAATTGTTGCATGACTTCTTTCTAATATTGATATTTTTGAATCAATTGACCATCCAATCAGCTGTGTTCTAATCATCAAAAATGTATTTAGAACAAATAGTATCCATAAAAATGAATAATAAAATAATATTCTTAAAACAGAGAATTCATGAGTTATCCAGCAAAACATTTCTTCAGCCAATCCAAAACTTTTTAATAAACTTAAAACAAAAGAGAAGAAAAATGAAATAACAGGTGAAGCTATAACATAAATAACTTCCATATATATCAACTATTTCAATTTTAAATATTAATTTCAACTTACATCTTTTGTTTCAATTTTATTGGATGTTGAAATTATTATCAAATGAAAAGCGATACAAATATTATAAATGATGAATGTTAATTCAATAAATTGAGCAAATAATCCATGAATAAAACAAATATAATAATTTTTTGTTGATAAATCCAAATATGAAAAAATGTAATTTAAATTGATAAAAAGTGATAAAATACAACTGATGACTAATAACCGAAAAAAATTTGTTCTTATTGATTTAAATGAAATATAACTTAGTATAATAAATATGGCTGGTAGTATTCCAATTAAACTTGAAAAAAAAGCAGTGTTTATCATTCAGTTTTTGTTTTGGTTGTAGACGCAATTTTATTGGTTGTTTTTTTTGTTTGTTAAAAAGTGCAATGGTGAGAAAAAGGAAAGTATTTTCATTTCATGATGATTCAGATTCAGAGTAAAGACTGTTTTTTTATTTATCTTTTTTTTGAAGATTTGAAGAGAAAGAAAGTGTAGTTAAAAAAAAAAGTCCATCTTTGAATCCCATTGAAAAATATTTACTGGAGAAAGAAGAACCAAAATCAAAGAAAATAAAAAAAGAAAGAGATGATGAACGAACTGTCAATACAAGAAGCTCAAAACAAATTACAGAATTTAAAATTGAAGAAGAATCTGAAGGAGAATCTGAAAAAGAAGAAGAAGAAGAAATTCTTTCTGATGAATCATTCTCTGGTTTTATTTCTGATAGTGACAAATCAGTAATTTTTAAAATAACCTAATTTTTCCAATCTAAGGATGATGAATCAAAAAATAAAAGAAAATCAAACAAAGATAAATTGACAAAAAAGAAAGAATTATCAGATTCAGAGTCAACAATTGAAACCCCAATACCAGAAGAAAAACAAACTATTTCTTATTTGAATTTATCAAATTTTTCACCTGTAGTTCAACCACCCAAAACAAATTTCAAAACACAACAAACACCACCACAAACACCATCATATTTACTCGGACAATATAGTCCAATGTCAAATTATTCTAATTTTCAATTGCAAGGTTTTAAACCAAGAGAATCCAGGAAAGGAAGAATACCACCACCAACTCAGATACATAACCATCAAAATGGAAATTTAAGTATGCCTTTTCGATCCAATATGTTGCTAAACTCATACAATCAGTCACCAATACCAATACCAACAACAACAACAACAACAAATTTACATAGACAATATCATCCACAAATTAACAATTCAAATGTTTGGTCTACCCAAAAAATAGATGACTCTGTACAATTATCATCATTTAAAAATACAAATCATACAATTCCATTTGAATTACCTCCAATAAGAAATGAAGGATCTTCAATTTCGACACCAATCGATCTAGATGATGAAGTAGATAATGAACAGAAGGAAGATAATGATATTGATATGAATTTTTTAAAACAACTTCAAGAAAAACAAAACAAAAAAAAAATGAATCCATTTTCATTGGAGAATTTATTATCTGATGATTAAATTTTGTTGACATAAAATTTATTTGATATCTAAAAGAAATTTTTCTTTTGTAAATTGATCTTTGAATTGTATAGTCAAATTATCAAAATTCAATTCTACATTTGATATTGATGAGAAGTTCATTTCATTTTTCATTATTTTTTTTGTTTTTTTCAAAATTCCAGATGATTTATAAACTATAATGTCATTGAATATATAAATCATCATATTTTGGTTTGATTTTTTAAACATGACTTCATATTCATTCACGAATTTTCTATGAGGTTCAATGATTGATATTTTGATTTTTTCTTGAATTTCGATCATTTTCAAAATTAATTCTTCTTCTTTTTGTTTATCATTAACATAAATTGTAACTTCACAAACTTTTTGTAAAGCTAAATTTAATTTTTCTTTTGTTGATGAATCAGAAACTTTTGATTTTAAATCATCCAATAACATTCGATATCTAGGTAATCTTTGAATTGGTAATATCAAAAATGAATCAATCTCAACTATCCTCTCACCTCTTTTTTTCAATTCCATTTTCATTTTTTGTAAAAATTCAACAAATTTTATATTTTGTTTCTTTTCTTCTTTTAACATTTTTAAAGAAGAATTGTAATTAAAAATATAAGTAGAATACAATTTAAATGATTCACAAAAGTGTAATATAATATTTGCAAGATTAATTTCTTCTTTATTTCTCACAAAAAGTTGTAATAAGTTAAAATTCTTTATAGATTCAACATCTTCTAAAAATAATGAATTGATTTTCAAAACAGTTTCAATATTTCCAAAGATTATTTTTCTGCTATTTTCTTTCAACAGATTTTGATCTTTTTTTAATGGTTCTAAAAAATCATTCACTAAAATTTTTAAATTTGAAACATAAGTTCTTTCTGTTTCTAAAAATTCTGAAATGATAAATGTTCTTTTTTCTTTTTCTTTTGAGTCATCTTTTTTTAGATACAAGTAGATGAAAATTATCAAACAAACAAAAAAAATTAGTTGAAACATGAGGAAAATTGTTAAATTTTGTTGATTGGTTGATGAAAAAATTTCCAGATTAGGAATGGTGATTTACCAGGAATATTTGGAAATTGATCAAAAAATAATCACTGTGTTACTCTTCTTTAATATTTAGACCGAATTAAAGGACATTTTGGTGTTTTTTTTTTTCTGGTCTTCAATGCACAAAAAATCTCTTTATGAACAATTTTCATTTGGCAATTTTTCAACCAATCATTTCGTTGCATCAAATTGACATGTTGAAAGTTGTCCTTGTATTAGCCTTTGCTGCTCTTATATCAGCTAATATTCCTGTCTCAGCCGTCGAAAGTACATCACTTCAAAACGAAGAACCAAGTGAAGCTTGGATGTTCTACAATTATGACGTCCATCCTTGTTCTTCAGCCTACTGCTACGTCACAGGAGCATCCTGGGATGGAAAAGACATGACTCAATGGCTTCAAAGTTACTTTATGACAAATAATGTGAACGGAAGACTTCCAAACTCACAATTGCCTTTTCAGTAAGTAAATCAAAAAAGTAACAAAAATTAAGAGCTGCCCCATATACAATTTCCTCAGGCGATGTTCACTACAGTAGAGCTCATAAATATCTCACATCAAAGTTTAACGACTTTCAACCTGTTACATTTCCAGAAGTAGCTGGTTCTTCACTTCCGATTATTCAAAAGGTATTATATGGTACTCCTGGACATGACATAGATATGACAGCGTGGTTTAGAAACTACTTTATTCAACATCAAGTGAATGGAAAACTCGAAAATCATTTAATCCATTTCCATCATGTTTATGGTGATCCACAGTAAAAGAAAAATTATTTTTTTAATTTTTCTCAAGACCTAATGTTCAAAAACAATTCAAAATTACATACTACTACACAGCTGCTTCAACAATTTGGATGGCACCAAGACTCAAAATTTCTGAACAAGGACAAGTAAATTTTCCTGAATACGGATTAAAAGGAGTTGTTAATAACCCAACTGTCATTGATGCAAAATATGGAGAAGGAAATAATTGGGCTGCTGACGTTAGAAACAAATTCACTAAATGGGTTTCTCAATCTCCAAGAAATGGCGCATTTCATGGAACTGCACCAGGATGGAACACTTTATTCGGAGATCCAAGGTACAATATCAATTTTTTTTTTTTAACATTTTTCAACAGTCCAAACAGATACAAAGATATGTATATTTATTATGCACGTCAAATCTCATTTCCTTCATCATATGACCTCAATTATTATCTCAATGGAGTAGCAGCAGTTCAATATGGAGAACATGATCATGTAGTTTTTCCACCAAGTAATCAAGGAGCATATCCAGTAATTCTTTCTGTTGAATATGGAACTGATTCACATAAAATCGATGTCACAGCTAAATTCCTTAAATTCTTTATGGAAAATATGAAAGATACAGGAAGAGTCAATGCACAATATGCATGGAACAATTATTTTGGTGATCCAGTGTAAGTTTATTTTCAAAATTTCTTATTCACTTTTTCCAGTCCAAATGTTGTCAAGAAACTCTTTTTCAGATATGGTTATCCAAAAACCTACAGCACCAACACTTTGGATGTTGAAAACAACATTGAAGAAGAAGACATTGATTCTGAATTTGATTTAGATGAAGATGAATTCTAATAAAATTACCATTTTATTACAAATAAAACTAACAGTTTTTCATTCTCTTTTTAATTTTTGAATTTAATTTTCCAGGTTAAATTATTTCAAACCATTTCATTGGTTTAAAATGATTTGTTGTGTAAAAAAGAAACGACAAGTAAGAACTGAATAATTTATCAATTTTTAAAGAGAAATTCACCATTAATTTTTTCACTTTTTTTATTATTATGTTGCTCAACAGTCATAATAATTTTTTGTTCTCAAACTGCTATTTTATTATTCAACGGCATGGAATTGAATCCTTCTCCGTTATCAAAATGTTCAGCATATACACTTTTGCTTGGATGTTTCACTTTTGTTACTATGATTTTTCAATCTTTACTAAGAGGAAACCAGTATCAATTTCTTGGAGCTGTTTTAATTTCAGTATCCATTTTGTAACTTCAAAAACCCTAATTTTTTGATTTAGTTCAAGAACTGTTTTTCAATTGATCGGAATATATTTGGATTATACAACAATTAATTATGCTGAATATGTTTTTTTGATAGCAACTCCAATTCATTTTTTTCTTCAGTTTTCTCAATTGATAGCAGCTATACCTGTTTATCAAATGTTCAAATGGAAACTCTTTAACATGGTTGGAACATCACCAGTTCTTAAAAGGTAAAAAACATTACTTCTCACTTTTAAGTTTTTTTTTGAAATTTTTTTAATTTTTTTTAAAAGAGGGATATAGAAGTTATCAAATTTATTCAACTCTTTTGAGGATAGATATAGATGCTGCTTTTGTAGTCATTTTTATTCGATTTTTTTATATTTCATTTGAATCACAACCTGCCAATAGAATACTGTTTATTATTGAATTTGTTGTATTAGTTGTTGGAGGCCCAATATCACTTTTTCTTGGTGTAAGAAGAGAGAACAAAATAATTCATGGAATCTTTACAATTGCCTCATTAATATTACCAGTCCATTTAATGTACATGATTGTTAAAGTTTGGACACAATCTGACATAATTAGTCCATTTATTCACCAAAGAGATTATCTGGAAGTTAAGGTGAGCACCACATTTTATTGTTTGATGTGCATTTTCACAAGAATCGTTTTTTTAATTTCTTGCATTCAAACATTCTTTTATTTTAATCTTGGGTTAAAAGAGAAGATTTATTCAAAAGATGGAATATTTTACAGTTATTTTAGATCTCATAAAGAAAATGAAAAATGGATAACTGATGATCAAGAAGAAACAGAAGAAACAGAAGAGGACATAATAACTGACTCACAAATGGATTCAGAATATGATCATCGAAACTCAGTTTACCATTATTACTATTATGAATGAAGTATCGATTTCTGATGAAATAAATTGACCAATCATCAACCTGTTTTATTTATAGAATTTTTGTTGAAGATGTCAAAACCAAAAACCAAGACCTTAAAAACAATTGAAAATAAAAAAGGAAATCAATTGAAACTTATGACTTATAATGTCAATTTTGCGATTTGTGACAGCTACAAAAAAGATGATTACAATTCAAAGACATCAGAAGTCATTAAAGCAATATTAGAGTCTAAAGCTGATTTTATATTTATTCAAGAGTCACATGAAGGATTTGAAAGTATTTTTCAATTATATCTTTCAAAAGAATACCCTTATCAATATTTTAAATCACCTGAAAATGGTTGGTGTGCTGAAGGAATTGGAATGCTTTCAAAGTATAAAGTTGATGTTAAATATATCCAACCAGGTGTGGAAGGATCATACTTTTCTGGAATGATTGCTTCTTATCAAGATATTCAATTTATAAATATTCATCTTCGACCTCCAGTGAAAATGGGAAATGGATCAATGATTGATTTAGATAATATAAAGATTCTTTTTTATGAGTCTACTATCATACATAAGAATGAAATTGAATATTACATTAAACACAGTGATTCAGAAAAGATAATTATATTAGGTGATTTTAATGAAGATTTGTCGTCATGGATGCAAAAAAAAGGATATTCAAATTGTTTGACTAAATCAAACGATAGAACTACTTGGTATTGGCCTTTATTTATGGGATTATATTGGTGGAATTCCTATGATAATATTTTTTTATCAAAATATTTTAGTTGCGTTGATTGTCGTGTTGCCGTTGAATATAAAGATGTATCTGATCATATACCTGTAATATCCACAATAAAAATTGATAACTAACTTCAAAATATTGACCAATCATTTTAGTTCGGGTAAATTGATATGAAGTTGGTGATATTGACACTCTTCTTGACATTATTTGGTTTTTCTTTTGCTCAACATAAACCTGTGATATACTTACATGGAGTTTTAGATTCTTATCAAAGTTTTGTGTTTTACGAGATGGAAATAAAAAAAAGAGATCCTACAACAAAAGTTTTCGCGCTTAATACTTTTGATAGAATTGAATCAGCTTTGATTCCTGTTTTCAAACAAGTTGAAATGATCTATAAAGATATCAAAAAACTACAAAAAGAACATAATTTTTCAGAGTTTACTTTTGTTGGTTTCTCTCAAGGAGGTAAGAAAAATGATCACTAAACAAATGAATAGGAATTGTTGGAAGAGCTTTGATAATGAGTACTGATCTAGAAGTTGCAAATTTCATCACAATTGCGACTCCTGCTTTTGGTGAATACGGACTTCCTCGTTGGTTCGGACTTCGGGATAGATTTCGTGATTCTCTGAGAGAAAATGGTCATAAACTGATGTTTAACCCTGTATTTCAAAGAGTGATTGGAATTTCATGGTGCTGGAATGATCCAAAAAGAAAACAAGAATATTTAACAAAAAATCTCATTCTTCCAGTCATTAATAATGAAATAAAGCACCCAAAGAGTGAATTATTTAAAAGAAATTTCTTAAAACTCAAAAAATACGTCATTTTTGGATCTAATGGTGATGATATTGTTGATCCATGGGAAAGTCAATTTTATGGAATGTTTGATGAAAATATGAAAATGGTTCCATTAGAAAAGCAACTCATATATACAAATGATACTTTTGGATTGAAAACACTTCAAAAAACCAACAGATTGTTTATCCATCATGAACCTGATGTTTTTCATTTAGCTTGGGTGGCAAGAAAAGATTTAATTCAAAAAGTTATCAAATATATGGATTAAAATAAGATTGAAAAATGAATAAAAAATTTATCCAATCAAGTGTTCTGCCAATCATTTTCTTCTCAAGATGAAGAATGATTTTGTTACAATTCTTTTTGTCATAATTTTATTTTACAAATTTAAGTATATATCGGCACAAACTGTAACAAAAAACTTGATAAAATCACCTAATTTTCCATTAAGCTCCAAAGGAAGTTTGAAAAAAATAAAAACTAAAAAAAAAAATAGAAATTTGGAGAGCAAATGATCCTCCATTAGGCGACTGGGATCATTATAAGTATCAAAAACTCAAAGGAAAAACAGGAATATATCACGATTTTTCTAAAACTGCAAGTGGAAGTTATTCACCTGGTGCTCTTCAATGGATCATACCAACTCCAGAAATAAAAAGATATCGCGGAAATTTTTTAATGTCATTTTCACATTTAGCTGAAAATATTCAGGGTTTGTTTAAAAAAACATGTTTTAACTTTTTTGAAGGTTCTTTTTGGATGTTTGGAAAAATAAGATACTCTGATGGAAGTTATTTTCCAATTTATTTATTTGGTGATTCTAAAGACCATAATGAACTCAGAACTGATTGTGCATTAATACCTTCAATGAATAAAGATATTGAAGTAATTGATATTTCATTTGGTTTAGAAACCGAAAAGGTAGATGAAAAACCTGGATTTTTTGAGAAATTTTGGAAAAAGAGAAGGCATATTTTCATTACTAATGCACATTTTGATATAAATCCGGATGTCAAGAAAAATAAATGTGATAATCTGAAAATTATAAAACCATTTCCACAAAGGAAAATTCAACCAAATTATAAAGTACCATTGAAGAAATTTGTAAGAAACCATTATTTGTAAAATTAACATGTTAGCCTCATAATGATGCTACTATATGTTTACAATTGTCAATTGAAAGATTGTTATTGATTCCTATTCATATGAAACAATATGGTGGTCCTTTTTCAATTTCAATTTATATTCAAGAACCAAACGAAGTTGACAAAGTTGATGAATTATGGGAAAATAATGAAAATGTTAGAAACCAATGTGCAATTCATTTAATTTATCGATTACCAAAAGATTATGATAGTCCATTAGTGTATCATAAGATGTTGAATTATCCAGTTAATTTATTGAGAAATATTGCAAGGAAATATTCGAAAACAGAATTTATTTTATATTTGGATGCTGATTTTGTTGTTTCTCCAAACTTATACAAAAGAACAACAAATGGTCAAATTGAGTAATTTCAAACAGTTCAATGCTAATACTTTTAAGAAAATACTATAGAAATGTTGATCCTTATTATAAAACTATGATTGTTCTTCCACCTTTTCAATCTCATAGCAAAGATTTTAATATTCCCAGAAACAAAACTGATTTAATTCGATTATATGATGACGGAAGTAATTCAAATATTTATTTATATTTCTAAGAGATATCTCCTTTGAAAACACCATCTCATGTAATGACTCATTATAAGACATTCTTTGCACCTAGTGCAAGAAATACTTTTTATTCAGTCACTCAATTCTACGCGTATTCTGAACCATATGGAATTTATCCAAAAACATTTCCATTGTAAATATAATTTGAGTTTATTTCTTTTAGATTTTCAGAGAGATTTAATGGATGCTTTAGAGATAAAGTTCAACAATTGCATTCGGTCTGGAGATTAGGTTTGAAATTCTATGTTTGGAGTGATGAATATATTGTACATGTTGACACATCAACATTGAACTTTGTATCAATGTGTGATGGTTTTTCAAGGGGTTATAATCTTCCATTTCACAATGTTGCAGCTGCAACTTATTTGTGGAAACAAAATGAACATGATCAATTTTATGAAACAGAGAACGAAAAGAAACAAACAGTTTTGACATCAAGAAAAAATTGGGAAACTGAACATGTGAAATGGGTCAATAAAATGAAGTTTTTGAGTCCAAAATTGAAAGGAAAAGGATCATCAAAACAAATTTGGGAAAAGAAAGAAAAAAAATCTATTTTTGGAGGTCATATCACAACATATGTATTTATCACTATAATCCAATTTTTTGTAATGTTTTTTGTAATGAGATGGTACTTCACCAGAAAAATGAGAAATAATGCACCAATCAATTTTGAATAAATTTATTTTGTGACTTTTACAGCAGGAACTACTTTGGTGTCATGAGGTACTGTTGGGTTAGAATATTTATAAATGCTAAATCCTGTGAGTATTGTCGCAATTGGACCAACAACAAATCCAAAAAATAAACCGAGTCCCAATAAAAAGAATGATAAAAATGCAGCAGTACCACTTGAAACTGAACCAGGTGCAGCATATTCAGGATTTGGATAAACTTGGGTTGTAACATTAAATTCCCATTTTGTTGAATCACATTTTTCATCAGGATCATGTGGACCAATATCATCACCAGCTAAACATTTTTTATTTGAAGAACACCATCCACAAGTAGGTTTTGATTCACATTCTGTTTTCATTTCATCAGCAGCAGTTGCTATAACAAATGTACATCTTGGACAGAATTGACACGCATCTGATCTTCCATCTGATCCAACTTCAAAACATTCATTAGTTTCTTGACACCATCCACATTTTTGTTTTGTTACAGCAGCACAGCTTGATTGTGTTTTTTCTTTTGCGCATAAATTATTGGACATGTCACCCATAAGGAAAGTATGTAACAATATATTTTCATCTCCAAATTGAATTCCAACAAATCCAACTGATAAATCAGCATATATCTTTCCACTTGCTGATCCTTTATAAAGATATAAATCCTTTTGAAAAAATTAGTTTTGAATTTACAAAAAATACTCTAACAACGAAACAAGCACTGATTCCTGGTAATGAAACTCCTGGAAGGTCTGAAAGACAAACTCTTGGTGTTTTTATTGAAATTGAGTGAGTATGTACTTTGGCAATACTTCCACTCCAAGCTGTTAAGTCTGAAAAATATATAAATTTTTGAAAATGACTTACCAAGATAAAATACAAATTTGTTTGAACAGTCTGGAAATTTCACACCAGCTTTAATAGTTTTGACTCCTAAATCTTTCACAATATCTTTTGGCTAAATAATTAATTTTTTTTTTTTTCACTTTCAAGACAACTTGAGCTTCAAGTGGAACAAGTGAAGATGATGTTGTGATATCAAACGGAATACTTGCCTTCTGTTCAGCTGAACATAGCGAGGTCAAAGTAATCAACAATAAACAAAGAACTATTTTCATTGGTCAATGATTCAACAGAAAAATTTTCAATCAATTTAGAATCTTCTCCAATAAGTCAAACATTTTTCTGTTCCATTTTTCCACCAATGAAATTCCTCTTCTGCTTGTTATTATTATTAGCGATAATAAATGTCAGTTTGGCTGAAACTAAAGCGTTACCTTTCTCAGTTTCAACTTCTTCATCTGTGTCTCCAGCAGAAGCAAAAATTACTTTGAATGTAAATAATAAAAAAAAAAGAAAAAATTAATTCTTTCAAGCCAAAAAGTAGTATTTCATTTTTTGGAGTGAAGAAACTTGTTGCAGGTGTAAAATTTCCAGATTGTTCAAACTCATTCACTTTTTATATTTGTAAACAAACCAAAATTTCTCATTCTTTTATAAAAGCTTACAACGGAAAAACTTATTCAAAAACTATTTCAATTAAGTCACCAAGAGTTTGTTTTTCAGATTTAGGTTTCAAAATATCTGGTGTAAATGGTTGTTTTTCAGTCAAAGTAAAAAAAAAAAAAAAAAATTTAAAAATATTTTCAAGAATTTGTATCTTTTTAAAGGAACAGGAAGTGGAAAAATATATGCAGATATCTCTGTTGGTTTTACAGGTATTCAATTTTCTGAAAACAATATTTTATTATACTCCTTTATCATTGGAGATGTTCAAGCCAATCCATGTGCCACAAAAACTTCACAATCGACATGTGCTGCTGTAACATCAGTAACATGCGGGTGGTGTCAACAAACAAAAGAATGTTTTGAAATTGGAACAGACAGAAGAACAGATGCATGTCGTTTTTGTCCAAGATGTTCTTACATGATTGCTACAGTACCAACAGAAATGAAAAAAGAATGTTTGGGAAAAACAAGTTGTGGATGGTGTGAATCAGAAAAAAGATGTTATTCAGGTGATGATAAGGGACCACATGATCCAGATGAGCAGTGTAAAACAGGATGGTCTCATACAGTTAGTGCTGATGTTACACCTATTTATACAGTACAAGCTGGTGATGTTTCAGGTTATTCTGCGACATTTTTATCATTCTTTTGGTTAATATTTGGTTCTGCTATTGGACTTGTTGTCAGTCCAATTGTAACAATTGTTGTATTTTTTGGAATTTATAGTGTCAAAATGCATATGCAAAGTAAAGATGTGAAAAAATAAATTCTTCTTAAACATTTAATTCTTGTGATTGTTTTGAAATTATGTCTTTGTTTTTTTTAAGAATTGGATCAATATCTTCAGATATGAATTCCTCAACTTGTTGAATTGATCTACCAATGAAATTTGATGGTTCCATCATTGAATCAATTTTATCTTTGATGAATTCAAAATCTTTACAATTTTTGATTCTTTCAATCAAATCATTATCTTTTCCATATTGTTTAACTTGTATTCCCTTTTTGGTAAAACTATTAATAGATCAAAGAGTTCAAACTGCTTCCATGGATAATTCACGAATAACTTCATGAAGTAATTGTCTATCACCACCTTCTTTTACAGCAGCCATTAAAATATTTTCAGTTGCCATAAATGGTAGTTCAGCATCAACATGTTTTCTGATAACTAGAGGCCAAACTTTTAATCCATCAACAACATTTGACAATGTATTCAATATTACATCAGTTCCTAAAAATGATTCTGGAATACTTAATCTTCTATTGGCCGAATCATCTAAAGTTCTTTCAAACCACTAAAGAAAATAATTTAGTTTTTTTTTTTTTTTTGAAATTTCTTACTTGATTAGCATGGGTATTTGATGCATTTTCAATTAATGACATGACAAATCTACTTAATGAACAAATTCTTTCACATCTCATTGGATTTCTTTTATACGCCATTGCTGAAGAACCAACTTGTTTTGATTCAAATGGTTCTTCAATTTCTTTTAAATTTTGTAATAATCTGATATCAACAGCCACTTAAAAATCAATTTAGTTTTTCAATTTACTCTTATTGGCTGACGCAGCAATTCCATTCAAAACTGACAAAACGAAAAAGTCTATTTTTCTAGTATAGGTCTGACCTGAAACTGAAACTTTTTTATCAAATCCCATCATCTCACAAACCTTTTGATTTTATTAAAAATTAGTTTTGCAAATTACTTTTGTATCAAGTTCTCGACATTTTTTTCCATCTCCATCAAATAATTCTAAAAATGAAGCCTAAAAGTAAATTTAGAATAAATAAATGAATACTTGAGTTCCTGTTGTACCTTTTACTCCTCTCATTGGGATTTCATCAATCATTCTTTCAACTTGTTGATAATCATATAAAAAATCTTGTAACCAGAGAGTGGCTCTTTTACCAACAGTAGTTAATTGAGCAGGTTGATAACTTTTATATTATTAAAATAGAATATAACAAACTGAGTAAAACCTAATGTTGGAATGTCTCTATTTTCCATAGCAAAATTACGTAATAAATTCATAAAGTTTAAAAGGTCTTTTTTGACTAAAATCAAACTTTCTTTCATTTGTATTATGTCTGTATTATCACCAACAAAACTAAAAACTAAGAATTAATTTTTTGATTTACCAAGAAGTAGCTCCTAAATGGATTATTGGTTTTGCCTTTGGAGCAACTTCACCAAAAGCAAATATATGTGACATCACATCATGTCTTAATTCTTTTTCTTTTTTTGAAACAACTTCAAAATCAATATTTTCTAAGTTTTCTTCCATTTGCTTGATTTGTTCATCTGTAATTTTCAAACCAAGTTCTTTTTCAGATTTTGCTAAAGCTAACCACAATTTTCTCCAAGTTGAGAATTTCTTTTGTGGACTCCAAATATAAGACACTTTTTGTTTTAACATTTTTTTGTTTTACTTTCTTTGCTTGCGTATCTTCCAACAAGTGGGTTTTCATATTTTTCTTTTGTGGAATAACTTTCTTTAATGTTCATCAGTTTAATATTATTTTTGATGAGATTTGTCTTTTTCACCAACAATTTAGAATTTCTCAACATAAAAAAAAGATGGTTTTGATTGGATAAAAAGAACCAATAAATACCGAAACAAACACATGAAGAAATCATAAACATTCAAATGCTCAAATATTTGAGATTGAAGTTCTTTTTATTCAAATGTTGATATATACAATTTTCCATTTGAGCAATGAATATCTTTCACATTAGTCAATGATGTATTTTCAGATTTGATTTTTCTTGTTTGAAGATTCAATGTATATAATATTCCTATATCATCAATAAAATAAGCAACACTTTCATCGCAACATAAAAATTGAATATTCTCGAATCCATCTCTTATTTTATCAATCCTGAGTCCATGTCTACTTTTAATTGATAAATTATAAAGAATTCCACTTTTTGAAATGACAAACGCTTGTTCATTATTTGAAAATAAATGAAGAGCGGAATAAAAAATTTCTTCATTACAATCTTTTTTTTTGAAAGAGTAAATTCAAGTAAAAATAAATACCTAAATTGCAAACTGAGTCATCTTTAAGATATAATTTCAAAAAAGGTCCTGATATGAACCAAATTCCTTAATTATTTTTTTAATTTTTTTTCAAATAAAAACCTTTGCTGTTGTATGTCCAGTGGTCAGGGTTATCACCAAATTCAACTCTAGGTGGAATCCAAGGTTGTGTTTCCATTTTTTCTGGCTGAATATTTAAAACTTTCACAAATTATTTCCATACTTGTTTATACAATGCCTTCAAAGGTGTAAAAATTGCTCTTACTCCCAATGAGTTTTTACTATTTTCTTCAAATGGTTGACCATGATTATTTACAACATATCCATGTCTTACATACTGAGTTTTTATTTTATATTTTTTTATTTTACAGTTTCATTGATATACTGAATACATTCATTGGCTGACCAACTTTTTTGTTCATTTTCTTTAAACATTTCATAAAGTGCATCTGTCAATGAGTATTTCCAGTATTCCACTGATTTACTGTTGAATTTTTGCATGGTGGGTTTTGTTTGGATAAAAAAATTTAACCAATGAAAATGGAATTTATTTTTTGATGTCAAATTTGAGCAATACATTTCCTGAACTGTCAATATGAGCTTTATTTTTCTCAATGATTTCCTTTAATGCCACTAATCTCTTTGAAGAATCACCAACGTGACTTGATCTGATAATCATTGGATATTTCAAATCCAATTCCAATGAATTTGGATCATGAACTACTTCACTAAGTTGACCATAGACTTCTGATAAGCATTTTCTTAAATCTGTTTTCTTTTTTTTTTCAATAAATTCATCTGATGATGGTGAACTTGTCCATAAATGATCTAATTCATTTCTAGTTGATAACTCTAACAATATATTTGAAACTGGTGTTTTATAAGTCCATTTTAATTTAAAATTTGAGTCCTCCATTGCATTAGATTTAATTTGAAAAATTGAATTTTCCAAACAACTTCTTAATTGTACTATTTCAATCAACTTTTTCAAACGTTCATTTTCTTTTCTTAATTCACTAACTTCTTTTTTCAATTCATCATTGACATGTATAATAGAATGACTTTTTATTGTATCAGTAATAACGATTTGAATGTTCAATAATCTTTTTTTTAACATGTCAGAATTGATTTGAAGTTTTTCAACAGTTGAACTTTCAAAAACATCTGGAGGAAGATATTTCAAATTTTTCCAAATAGAATCATATAAATGATCAAATATTTGTTTGTTTAATGATTTTAAAAGTGTTGAAAATTCTGCAGTATCAATTTTTAAAAGTTTAAGTTTCTTTGCGATTTGATTCAATATTTCAGTATTCTTTTCAAGTTTTGATAAATTCTTTTCTCTTTTTAACCAAAAATTCATTGGCATTTCTTTATAAGATTTCAAATCAACATCAATTTCAGTGAATGTTTTTCCTTTAACGAAATCTGGAAATCTAGTTTTACAATTTTCTAAAATGTCAAAATATAATTGAATTAAATCAATATCTTCAAGAGTTTTTGGATTTTTATGTGAAAAATCAATATGACCTCCTTTAATTTCAGACAGTTCATGAACTAATTTTTCAATATCCATTGATAGTTTTTCCATTGCTTCTATTTTTTCTTCACTGTCTTGTGATACAGTTTGAAAAAAATTAACACTTCTAAATTGTGATGTTAAATCTTCTAATATATTGATAATTGATATTGTTTCAATTTTAAACTCTTTAAATTTTTCTAAACTAGATGTTATGGTTTCGTAAACTTCAAAGTGATCAAATTTATCTGGAAGTAATAAATCATATTTTGAACCTGATATTGTACTTGTTATTATATATTCAGAATCTAATTTCTTTCCAAATATTTCAATTTTCATGGAATTTTGTGATGAAAATAATTCTAAATTTTCAAAAATGTGTTTCATTTCTTCTGGACAACGTATTTTTGTTTCTCTAATGAGAGAACTGTTTTTGACTTCAGTCATTTCTTTTTGGTCTGTCTTTTCCATTGGGTGGTGAAATGGAAATTGTTGGGGTTTTTGATTGGTTTATTTTCAATTCGAATGTGACCAATATTTGACATCAAGAATATGAGTATGTTAACAATAAGTAGAAAAAGAAAAGTAAAATAAATTGAATAGTATTATTATATTTATCTCAATCGAAAATTCTTTGACGTATGAAGAACAAAACAATAAGACTCGTATGTAATTAGTCGCGTTATACAAATAAACTCTTGTTTTCCATTTGAAGTATAGCGTTTCAACCAACTAAGTGGCATTTTTCTTGGTAACATCACTTTATTCCAACTAAGTCCTGTTACTCCAACTAAGTCCCGTTATTCCAACTAAGTGTGGTTTCAACCAACTAAGTCGCGTTACTCTTACTAAGTCGCGTTATATAAGAAAGGTCCTTCAGTTGGAATTAAAAATTAGTGTAATTTGTTTCAGCGATTGGGTCCAACTTGTTTAAACAACGTATTCAACTTTCAAACGTTAAATAACACAATTTTTCTATTGGGTAAATTAAAGTGAATACATCTTTTTTAGTTTCTACAAATGATACTTGAAAATATGAATTTACATTAAGAATCCTGTTTTGAATCTAAAGAAGTTTCCATTCGTTTATTTTGCTCATTTTTTTTGTGCTCTGCTTTTATTGTTGTTCCTTTGTCCATTAGGTGGCACAAAAAAAACAAATAATTTTCGTTCATCCACTTATTTATTTTATCCAATAAAATACCAACTTCAAGTTCGTTAACATGTCTTGGGAAATTGCAGCGGATTTTCTATTTCCACCCTTGGTCCTCGCGTACGAAGTAGTCATGTTGATGGTACATGGAGCAAGTGACAACAAAAAGATGTATATCAAGGGATATTGTCTTCATGTTTTATGTTATTTAGGAACTGTATTACTCAACTTTGAACTGAAAAGACTATATGTCTCTGGTATTTATCTTTTGTTATATACATCAAAGTCTATTTTTTTTTATAAAAAACCCAGAAATATGACAAAAGATCGTAGTTTTGAAGTCTTTAAGAAAAAATTGTTTTATATTTTAATTGGGAGTTCGATTATTTATGGTTCTTTGTTTCTTTTTATCAATGAACAAATTAGAATTGGGTCATTTTTCGTTTTACCCGGAATATTTTGGCATTTGTGGATAAATTTACAGTTGATATTGGAAACAAA
This sequence comes from Neovahlkampfia damariscottae, assembly GCA_016618085.1. Classification (NCBI taxonomy): domain Eukaryota; phylum Heterolobosea; class Selenaionea; order Neovahlkampfiida; family Neovahlkampfiidae; genus Neovahlkampfia; species Neovahlkampfia damariscottae. The sequence goes on along the minus strand of JABLTG010000181.1, from coordinate 9,568 downwards.
ATGTCACAGACATTTTGAATTGGAAAATTTAACAGGGAAAATAAAGAAAATGGAAAATATGATGGAATGGATAAACAAAAGAGAAAATATTTTAGAAAGAGACGAGGACGATGATACTTTGAATGCACTAGTTTGTGTGTATAATATATTGATTTTCGCAATATTAATTATTGTTTATTTCATGAAAGATAATAATTATATTCCCAAAGTGTGGTGTCAGTTTTATGTTATTTTATTGATATTTACTGCTTCTATTTATGCTTATTATGCAGGAAAAATTAACAAAGAAAACCAAAACAAAGAGAAAAACTTTTAAAAAAGGCTGCGGAATGTCATCATGATGTTGAAAACCCAAAGAAAAACGTCAATCCAAAAACAATAGAAACATATGTGGAATCAATGAAAGAAGAAATAGAAGAAAGATTTCCCATTCCAATATTCAAAGTGCCATTGACTTCTACTAGTTCAATTGTCACATATTTGTTGACATTTATTCTGGGAGTTTTCCCTCTCATCAGTGATCTAAAATTAATAAAATAAATTTGATTTATTGATCAATCAGAAAAACACTATGTTCATTAGACCCAAAAAAAATTAGGTCTATAGGCTCTACCGAATAAAATCCTTTTTCTTCTAATACATCTTTGTGGTGTTTTTCTATGTCTTTTAAACGAGTAATAGATCCTTTGAAGTCCTCTTTTGTATGCTCACAACCAATAACGATACATTTTGCTTCATCATCATTCAATTACGTCCTCAAAATAAGTCCATCAGCTTCTTTTGTCATACTTTCTCTTCTTTTTTTCTTCAGACATGAAAATTTGCTTTGTACCGATTGAACCAAATTCTTTTATACTTTTCCCGTGGGCAGTTTGCACGCGTTTTATTTACAACCAATTTTGGCCAATGTGATTGGTTTCTATTTTTAACTTCTTATTCAACGTGTTTAAACAAAGTTATTTAAACAGTTGTTTAAACATTTTGGTTGAACCCAAACACTGATTTGTTTCACAATAAGACTCCTGTGTAATTAGTCACGTTATGATATCCTTAGTTTTAAGTTGAAGTACGTGGTTTCAGTATGGTTTTTAATTATAATTACTTTAATCAAATAAGTGGTGTTATTCTGAATAAGTGGTCACCTCAAAAAAAGATGAGTTACAGAAAAAAGTCCTTTGTTCACCGTGCTTTTATGTCGATGATTAGATTGGTTAATCGAGAAATTGAAAGAAAATTAAATTAAAATCAAATAATGTCAACTTTTCACAAAAAACAAGATTTAAAAGGATCAAAGAAAAAATCTGATTTGTCAATTTCTTCAGATAGAACCATACATATTTTACAATAAAAATTGAATTTTCAATTTATTTATACCACAATTGATCCTGACCAATTAAAACAATTGTCCAATAAAATATTTCCGTTACAGAACAAAGAAAAATGCTCAATGCGAAAAACAGAACAATATTTTATAATGTTCAACTTGGAAAAAATGACTTCATGGATCTTGATGATCTCAGAACTCTTTCAGAATACAAAATGCTAAAGTCACCAAGAGAAGAAAGTGATTACCAACTGAAATATTATTTTACTTTCGAACCAAATTCTTTAAAAGGTCTAAAAATAGTTGAAGTAGAATGCTTTGAAGACACTTTTTTAGATACAGATTCACATGATTTAATTTTAAAAGGGTTTTGGTTGAAAAAAAGATTTGATGCACACAAAAGTTTTTTGGATTTAAAATATTCAATGGTTGATACAAATGATGAAGAATTATTAAGAACAGAACAATTTAGAACAGAAAATGATATAAAAAGCATTTTAAAAGACGAACTTAGAATTAAAGATATTACAAAATTATCTGTTTACACCAAAATGGGTGTAAAAAGATTGAAAATATATTTAGATGATGCATCAAAAACTCTTTATTTAGAATCCTTTACTTTTGACAAAAAAAAACATTATTTACTTGGAACTTTGGTTATGAAAAAAAACTGTTTCAAATTTAAAGATGAATTAGCCGAATATAAAGTTAAAATGCCAGTCAGAAGTAAAATTGTTGAGTTTATTTATCAAAAAGATCAAGTTCTATATAAAAAACTTTCATCAAATAATTTTATTTTTAAGCACAGAAAAGATAATTTGGAATATTATGATGAAGACATTGAAAAGATGATGAATATGATGAATTTAGTAACCTGTGTAATTGGTTTTCCAAAAGAAATCAATTGGGATGACAATGTTGGTAATTATGAAGAAAAAGAAGAAGAAGTTGATGCTGTTCAAGGCTTTCCAAAAGAAATTAATTGGGATGACAATGTTGATAACTATGAAGAAGAAGAAGAAGTTGATGCTGTTCAAGGCTTTCCAAAAGAAATCAATTGGGAATGACGATGTGATTATAATTAAATCGTCGAATTTATTATTGAAATAAACTTTGAAGTCTTTTTTTTAATTCTGTGAAGCTGTTTGGTTCCATTGCTACTTTCTTTTGATTTTCCACAATGGGTCGGACTATCTTTTTTTGTTTATTGTTTATTGTAACCTTAAAAGTTTTGTCAACCGTATGTAATTTGTGGATATATAAAAGATGGATTATTTTGTAAATTTGAGCATTTTAAATATTCTCCTTCTTTGTATCCTTGTAAATTTTCTCCAATGGGCACACAATAAGGATAAATTGGATGATCTTTATTTACTTTTGTGCTTGTAAGTTTGAGTAAGGTCACGTCTCTACCAACAATTTTTATGACTATAGCGCTTCTGGTTGTAAATTTATCATCTTCTGGAAATGCCCAACAAACCACAACATCACCCTCTTCTATATTCATTTTTTTTTTCAAAAATTGACCAATAAATTTTAAAGAATTAAAAAAAATGAAGAAAATTTATCAAAAAAGAAAGCGAAGTTTTAATAAATTCTTGTGTCCATCACAGGAAACTGGGATAAGGTTGTGGAAGACAAAGAAGTAAAATCAGGAATAAATGAACAGTAACTCAAAGCCATTATATCCTTTGAGAAATGAATATGGTATTTACTATAAAGTGGTTTTAAAGAATTTTACGATGCAATTAGAAAAGAAACGAAAACAACAAGAAAAGAATAAACAAGAAACAAAAAATTGACAAATAAAGATTTATTTTCTGAAGAACCCGTGTTTCATTTGAAAGCGTCACGTTTCAATTGGAAGTGTCGTGTTACACGTAAAAACACGACTTTTCTTGTATAACGCGACTTAGTAAGAGTAACGCGACTTAGTTGGTTGAAACCACACTTAGTTGGAATAACGGGACTTAGTTGGAGTAACGAGACTTAGTTGGAATAAAGTGCTGTTATTCAGAAAAACGGCACTTAGTTGGTTGAAACGCTATACTTCAAATGGAAAACTAAGGTTTATTCGTATAACGCGACTAATTACGTAGGAGTCTTAATATTACTTTAAATCCACACTTAACAGTAACCTATCAAATCCACTGATTTCATTCGAATTTTTATATTTTTCCTGCAATTCTTTGAAATTTGATCCTTCAGGAATATTCTCAATCAATTCCATCATCAAATCTTGATAATTTTCACCTCTTCTTTTTGATACTTGTTTAATCAAAAAATCTGAATTTAACCAACCTCCAGGTTCAAGTAAATTAATCTAGAATGATTAAAATAAATCAAAAACATACTTGTGTGAAAAGAGTCTTGTGATCATCAATTTGTTGATAAAAATTGAAAATCCAGTTGAACATTGGATATGCCTTTACAAACTTTGGTGATTTCTCTCCCGGAATCAACATCTCAATTTGAGAAGGTTTTGAAAATTCCAATCCATCAGTAACATAAGGTTTGGCAATCAAAATTACAGTATTTGATTCTTTATCATAAAAGATTTTTTGTCCACATACTAGATATCTTGGATTGAATAAATATCCAAAGTAACAATCACTTGCAGATGCTGCAGAATCAGCGTAATATTTTGAAATTTTTTTTTCTTTTCCTTTGTAAATTTCCAATAATTCTTCTTTGGTGTGATAACAAAGTGTCTTCATTCTAGTGATATTTGGGTCTCCAATTTTATTCAAAAAAGTTAATTTTGCAAGCAAAAAACTTTCTAAATTATAATTGTAAACACACTCATGTTTTATTCCTTGAATATTTTTACCAAATGATAATTTTGGTAAAAAATTTTGTCTACAATGATAATTATTCCCTTTTACATCACTCTTTTGTCCAATTAACTTGATTGTTAAAATACAAAACACGCATACCTTCCAGTGATAATTGTCTTGAAATAATACTTTTGCAAATCTGAAATCATCATCCTCAATAAAAGGATGAGTAAAATGGTCATCTGAATAATCAAATTGTTCAGTAATTTGTGGTGAACAAACAGTTGGATCTTCATGAAATTTTTGGATGATTGACAAGCTCAAAGAAGAACGAATAAATCTTTTCCAAGGGTCATGATACAATTCCTCCTTGACAATTTTTTCTACTTTATCAAAAAAGTTGTTCATCGGAATTGTCAAAACCCATTCACTATGATTCTCTTTCTGCTCTTCAAAAATTGAAAATATTTCTTTTTTTGATTTTCCTGAGATATTTACTTCATGTTCTGACCCTGTTTGTAAATATAAATCCAATATATCGTTGATTAATTTTATTTTTTCTTTTGTGTTGTGAGAATTTTTCATCTCGTTTATTTTCATGATGAAATCAAAAGGTTCTTCATTAAATTCCACTGATAAGTGTTTTCTCAAAGCTTCACCAACAGTTTTATTACTGAAGGCTGATTCATAATGAATCATGTAGTTTTCATCCATGTTGAAAATATCCAATCAATTAAATCCTACAAAATCCAATCTAAAGTGACCACTCACCAATCCTTCATCCTAGAGCAGAAAAGAATAAATAAATAAAAAATGAACTTTATTTTGGAAAAGTTATTCAATAAAAATCTGTACAAAGGGAATTATCTTTTTACTCTTCTTTTGGTTCTCTTTTATAAGATAACTCAATTAATTGATCTTCTGAAAATACATTGATATTTCTCAATTTATTGGACAATTCAACAATCGCTGAAAAGAAATTGAATTAATAAAATTGACTTACAAAAAAAATCATAATTCTTTTGTTGATAATTTTGAATATCTCTGATGACTTTTGCCAATTTTCTGCATTTTGAAAAATTAATTTTATCATTTAAAATATCTTTGTTTGCATCTTCAATAAATGTCAAATCTGTCAAATATAATCCAATATATCTGTAGAATAAATTAGTTTCTATTTTTTTTTTTACGGTAAAATAGGTGGAATTGCTAATTTCAATTCATTTCTCATTAATGAATAATTTTTTTTTCTTGAGATTAATTTTGATAATTCCTCAAATTCTTTTTTCAATTTTTGATTTACACCTTCCCAAGTCTTATCCAAACGATGAATTGAAATACTATTTAATGCACCACAAATTTCAAACAAAGTATTATAAGCATTCAAATTTTTGCATTCAATTGCAACTTTCACAAATACTTCTAAGGCATGTTGTCTTTGAGGTAATTTCTCAAATTTTAAAATTTCATAACTAATCCAATTTACAATTCTTTCAAATGTTTTAGATGTTTTTTTTGAAAATTACTGATTTGTTCTAATAATCATATCATGAATATTTGGTGCTTTATTTTCTCTATTCTCTTTATTCCAAGCCTGATTCAAACATTCCTTTGGTTGAATTCTTTCAAATATTTTATACTCAATTAAAATCAATTGTCTTGTTATTTCCAATGGATCCCATTCAATGATATCCAATGTATTTATTTTTTGTTGGTAATCAATTGATCTATGCTTCAATATTTGTTGAAGTGGATTCATCAATTTCTTTGGATAAATTGGTTTTGGAGTTGAAGGAGAAGATGTCAAAGAAGTAATATTCAATGAATTATGTTTTGAATTTGGAGAACTATTGTTGGATGAATATTGTTCTAATTCTTGAATATCATTGGAAAATGCAGTCAATTGTTGTAATTCAAAAGTATCTCTTTTGTAAATGTGTGTTCTAATGGATTTTAGAATTTGTTTTGCACCGATTCCAATTTTAGTTTTATCCATTTCTTTCATGAATTCATTCAATAAACGATACAAATCTTTGTTATTTCTAAAATCAGATCCATGATTTACAATCCAAATTTTCAAAATTTGACAAATTCTTAAACGAATTGGAAGAAGATATTTTGCTTTAAAAGTATGAAATTCATCAACTGATAAAGGAGGAGGCATGTTATATCTTTCAATCAGTTTCTTCAAAACTTCAACTGGTGTTGTAAAATTCCTATATGTCAACAAAAATGCATACAGAAATAAATTATCATATGCTTGAGGATTAGTCAATTTTTCAATCAATTTATCAAATGTAGCACATTTTATGTCAAAATCATTTTCTGAAAATTCAATGTATTCTTTGGTATTTGGTGTTGTAATTTCTCTTTTTTTCATTTTAGTGATATCTTGTAAATAATAAGATTGTGGAAAATCAATGATATATGATTGTTCTCTGATATTTGTCATCAATTCTCTTTCCCCAATGAAATGATTAATAGAAACTCCTTGTAATTGTTTTATCCATCTTTTTTTTGATTCTTCATCCTTTGCTTTAAAAGATTTCCTTTCATCAACATTGAATATTACCTCAAATGCAAATTGATCATCCTCTAAAAATTAAAATATAATTATCAATATTACCAATAGAAACTACTGAAAATTCTCCAATTTTAACTATTATTTTAGACTGATTAATATTTTTTTACCTGGGATTAATTCATTATTTCTTCCGCTCAATGTTGCTTCACTGATAATTAATAGTTTATCAAATAAAAAAGCTTGACATGATTTGTTCTCATATTCAAGAATTCCATCATAAACATATTTCTCAGCTCTTGCCTTTGTATTTGTTCCTGTGTAAGCAGCAGATCCTAAATCATTAATCCCCGTTAATTTTTGAATGGAAATAAATTTCTCCTGTTGATAAATTTCATTAATAAATGATTCATTTTCTTTCATAAAATCTTGAAAATTTGAAATTGCTTTCGTCAGTATAACAGTTCCAAAATCATCATTCAAATGCTCACATTTCCAGTCTTGATAAATTTCGAGATATTTTTCAATATCCAGTGCAGGAAGAGTACATGTTTCTGAGAAAGCAGCTGTTTCATCATGATCAATAGCTGATAAAAATTGTTCGCATGCCTGACTTTGTTCAGATAAAATATGAAGAATTGATCTCATTCCTCGATGTGTTTGCAAATATTTTGAATAAATTTCTGTATTTTCTTTATCTAAATCAAATATATGATGCTCTTTAAAATTTAATTTTTCATGACATTTTTCCAATGAAAGAACATTTGTGCAAATTTTACAACAAATATCAAAAAGTTGTTTTAATTCTGAAAAAAAATTAATTTTTTGAAGTTGATTTACCTGTCGATGGAGGTGTTTTTTTGAAAAGGGCAACATATTTATCTTTAATTTTTTTTATGTTTGTTTGGAAACTTTTTTCAATTTTTGATATTTTTGCTAAAGTTCTTTCTTCTGAAGTCAGAGTTCCCTGCACTACTTTAAATTTGATTTTTGGAAAAATAAAATAAATAGCTGGTAAAGTAACAACAGAAAATAATGATAAAATCAAATAAGACTCAGGAATCATTGAAAAAATCCCAAGAAGTAATTGTATCAAACCAAGTACAAAAATTAATCTTCCTGCGTATTTATGTGGTTTTCCAAATGAGAATTTAAAATTCATCGAAATATATCCAACTAATGCCATTAAAGTGAATAATAAAGTCAACAATAAACCCAATTTTCCATGCATTGAACTGAAATGTTTTTCGTTCAAAAAATTTTTGTTTTTATAAATAACATAAAGACCAAGATAAGAAGTCACTAAAGATAAAAACTGTAATCCATAATGAAGTTTTAGGTTTTTAATATTCTTTTGAAGATAAATTGCGTTCGACATTCCTAGTCCATAAGAAACCAACATCAATAAAGGATGAAAATAAAACCAAGTATTTGAATATAAACTAATTGATAAAGTTACAACAGTAACTAACGACAAAATACTGAATGTTGGCGAAACCATCTCAAATTTAGTAGTGATGTGATTGGATGGATTCAAACGAATTAAAACGGTGGGATGTGGAAAGAAGTTACAAAATGGATCTTTGGTGAAAATGAATTTGTAATGTTTTGTGTTTGTACCATATTCGCATTTGAGACCTCATTTTGGTCATTTAATTTGATGTTGTATTTTATTGAAACAAACGGTTATTTTGATCATTTGAGACTTCAACCAGAAAAAACAAAAATAACAAAACAACCAAAAACAATTAAAAAAATAATTAAAATGACTATAAGACATCAAATCACAACTATTTTAGGTGTACCAAATTTATACTTTTTTTTCAATTTAAGGGGACACATAAAACTAATGGAAGAGCTACCATCCATTTTTACAATTATTAGTCAACTTTTATTATTCATTTTTATTGAAGATACTTTGTTTTTTTGGATACGTGTGTGGCAGGACTGTGCCAATAAACAAGTTTATTTTACACAATGAAGGAAATTCAAAACCTGACGGTTTTTCTTCCAGCTTCGCTTTGAGCAATTTAATAACTCCAATCTAATTGAAACATTTAATTTATTACTTTAATTTACAATTACCATTTTACCAATTAAATTATAACAAAAAGGAATAAGATAAGGAACTGGTAAAATGGTAAGGTGGTTTTTGGAATTTTATAAAATTTTGAAAAATGGTTCAATTTTACAGGGAAGGATTAAGTGGTCCGACCACCTGACCAAATGACCGGAAATAAAAAAATGGTAAAATTAAATTCGTGGTAATGGTAAGGTGGTTTTAGGAAAATCTGAAACTTTTAAAAAATGGTCAATTTTACAGAAAGGATTTTAAGAGCTGACCAACCTACCACATGACCAGACAATAAAAACTGGTAACTGAATGTCAACAACAATTAATGGGGGTGTGGCACAATATTACTGTTAATGATTTACTGCTAAACGGTGGCAAATTGAAATTGTAAATGATTGGTTGATTCCTTCTAAACACGACTTCAGTGTCATAATTAGAACCTTTTTTGAATGGACATGGTCTTTTTTGACAAAAATGAAACTTAAATAAAATACCTTTATTTAAATAAAAATAAAAATTTATAAAAGAGAATTAAAAACAATTTTTATTATATTTTTTGTAATTCTTCAATTAATTCATCAATTTTTTTATGTGCTTTTTCTGGAATACAAATATAAAATATCTTTAAAGATTCTTCAATTTTCTTTTCAATTTCTTTAGATGTTTTTGCATTAATTTTTTTCTCTTTTAACATTAATTTCACCAATTCTTCTTTGTTTTTCTTACTTAAACCTTTGTAAGTATTTTTCAATTCCTTCCTTAATGTATCAGCAGTTTTTTTTTCAATTGACAGAACTCTGGGATCAATGGTGAAATCTTTTTCATAATTCCATTGAAATTCATTTAAATTACATTCAGGTGTTACAAAATAC
>JABLTG010000180.1:0-36455 GCA_016618085.1 Neovahlkampfia damariscottae | reverse complement strand
GAATGTTTTGATTTGGATAAAGCTACTACGTCGCTGAGCATGATATCAACTTATGAACCAATTAATAACCTTAAAATGCTGATTACAAACTTATGAAAGAAAAAAAATGTATAAAAAAATTAACAATCTGAGGAGAAATGGGAAGAGAAAAAGTAGGTGTAGAAGAATTTTGAAGAATTTGAAAAACGGGAAAATGAGTTTTTTTTGATGAAAAATTTCAAGATGGCCATGTGGAGAGGAAAACCGATGTCCTCAGCTCACCAGAACGAAAAAACCTTTATATGTCAATTCGGGAAAGCCCCCACTTACTTATCAGTAATCTTTCTTCAGAGTCTTTATATACAATATCTGATAATTTTATCATTTCATTTGAAGTCTCAGTCAATAGTTGTTGGATTTTGTATATCCTTTTTTTTTCAAATAATTTATGATGTATGGGTATTGAACACTATATGATTTTATCGGATTTGATTTCATTCAAAAATCAAGTATTTTCTGTTTTATATGAACCAATACAGCTGGTATGTATTCCAAAAGATCTGTTGAAAAAATTTGATATTTTCAGCATCATATTCCATGGCAAATTTAAACAATTCTTTATTTGTTTGCAACCATTCAGGTAATTGATATTCCCATGAAACAGGATCCATTTTCTTTCAAATGTTGGCGGAAATACAATTTCTAAAATATCGAGATCATTTTGAAACTTTGGAAAAATACCAAATATGTGAGATGGAAAGACTGAAATGGCTAATTTGTTTACTTTAATATCTTCTTTAAGATGAGTTGGTAAAACTGAAAAATTAAAGCATTCTAACGACAAGATTCTTTTCAAAAATATTTCATCTTCGAATAATGTTTTTGGGATCATTTTTTGAATTTCAAGGTCAATATAATAATTTTATTCCTTTTCATTGAATATATAAGTTGTTTGTTTTCTTTCAATTCTATTGGTAGGTATTTGAAATTATTGACTGTTCCCAAAACGGCATGTATCCCGTAACTTTCTCTCTTCTTTAATCGTGGTGACAAATACTTATAAAAGTAGTGAATACAAGAAGTAGGTAATTTATCAATTAAATTTTCATTATCTTTCACAGTTGAATCCATTATCTTCATTGATTTTGGACAAAGCAATTTCAATGATTTTTTCATTTGTTTTTATGAAATGTGGAGCATTTTTTACTCAAGAATTTTTGGTCAAACAACTTTGAAAGTTCTTCCATCTTGTCCATCTTTTCCAGCCGAGAACTTAAACTTCAAGGAAATTCAACTTTCCTTTTTTTCAATATTCAATTTCAAACTGGAGTTTTTTTCATCCAATTATTTTCTTGCAACATCCAAAGAAAAAAAAATGTCAAACAAAAAAGATAAAAAACAAAATTTATTCAATTTGCTTGACGACAATGATGGAGGAGACTTTTCATACCAAAACAAAAAGACAAAAAAGAAAATTGAAGAAAAAAAAAAACCAGAATTCGAAATAAAAATTGAAACCACAGAGACAAAAAAAAAGAAAAAAAATAAAAAAAAACAACCACAACCAAAAGAAGAAACTCAAGAAGAAAAAATTTTGAATGATTTAGCCATCAAACAAGCATTAAAAGAAATTGAAAAAGAGACTGAAATTGAACAACAAGAAGAAGATAAATTTTATGAAGAAGAATTTGAAAAATTTGTCGGAAAAATAAAATCAATTTTGAAAGAAGGATATATTAGCGCAATTGATGCATTTTCAATTTGCGAAACAATATCAGAACATTCAACATCAAATAAACAACAAAAAGCATGGATAGATGAATGTCAAAGAGAGATTATAGATTATTATTCAAATAATAAAAAGGGAAAAAATGATTTTCAAACAAGTTATGAAATGGCTCATAAAATTTATAAATTCAATTTAAAAAAAAGAAATATTTCGAAAAAATAAATTTTTCTAAAATAGCAAAACATGTAAACTATTTTAGCCAACAATACATCCTATTGGTCATTTAAAAAGATTGTTAATTCAAGTGTGAAACATGAAACAAGTGAGTTGGAATCCATTCTTTTCAGACTCTTTTGTTGTTTCTTCACAAAATATTCTATTTCATTATCATTTTTCGAAAGAAAAACATAAAAAAAAACAAGATTGGAATCAACAAATAAGTAAAATTCAATTCGACAGTTCTATCTCGGTAAAAAAAAATTGAATTAAAAAATAAGACACTTTGTTGGTCTCCTCAACTTGATGTAAATAACCACAGTATAATTTCTGTTGGTTTAAAAAATGGCAATGTTTTTTTATATGACCCACAAGAAGTGCAGAACAAAAAAAAAAAACATTAATTTTTTTAGAACAAAATACTTAAAGAATTTATACCAAAACTGAATGGTAGACAATGTTTCAGTTTACATTGGAATCAAACAAAAACAAATTTTATTGCCTCAGGAGTTGATAAATCAAAAACTGGAGATGGAATTTTCATTTGGGATATTAACGCCACTGGAGAATCATTTTTAGAACAAATCAAACCAAATCAGTAAATATCGAAAATGTTTAACTCTAATTTAGAAACACAATTTATTTACAGAAAAAAAGTCATGAAAAAATCAATTTTCCAATTCATTCATATCAAGTGTATAACGAAGCAACTGTAATACTTTTTTTTTTAATTTTTTTGAAGACTGCAATTTCTTGGTTACCAAATGAGGTTTCTTGTTTAATAGCTGGAGGTTATAAATTTGTTCGACAATTTGATATTAGAGATTCATCTGATAAAGCTATTTCATCATTTCAAGCTCATTCATATACCATAAGAGGAATTGAATTTGATCCTTTTGATACAAATAGATTCTTAACTCAAGGCGAAGATTATCTAATTAAAGTATGGGATATTAGAAAACTCAATGAACCAAAAAAACAAATAACACCAAGTTCAAAATCTTATAGTTATTTCGTAAAATGGCATAACTCAAAAAAAGATATTATTGCTTCAACAGATAGTTCAGATAATGTTGTAACTCTTTGGGATGTTTCTGAAGAAAAAAATGACTTCAAAAAACCTTTGAATTTTAAATATTCAGATCATGAAAGTACGAAAATAATTCCACTAATCGTTAGAACTTTATGATAACGAAATTGTTGATAGTTTTTCGTTTCATCCAATAGAAAATTACTTATTATTATCCAATAATACTGAAAATATAAAATGTATAGAGTTGAAGAAATTTGATGTTTCCAACATTTCACCTTCGAATGAAATCAGGTAAGAAAACTATATTGAACATATTTTCTAAATAATTAAAGTTTTGCAAATAATTTCAAGAGAGAATTGGAACACAAAGACAATTCGACAATAGATATTTCTGAAATTATGAAGATTAGAGCTCAAAAAGGATTTGGTATTAATACCCAAAGAAATATCCAAATCTCAAAAGAAATGAAAGAATTTGATAAATTTCAACTTTGGTCTTGGATTGAAACATTCAAAATTTTAAATAAACAGGAAAATAGAAAAACTTATCAATATATTTTTCCTGGAATTGAAATGATTTTAACTTCAACAAAAGTTTCAAATGATTATCTTTTAGACAAATCAGGAAGATCATTGTTCTCAGTAAAAATGGAAAAAGAAGATTCATTTTCAGATTCTTTTGGAAAAAATTTATTCACTTCAGATGTTGGAGAATTTCAAGGATTCAATAAATATGAAAGTTATCAAAGGAAATTCGCATCAAAAATATGTGGTTGGTTAGATTGCAATGAAAAAGAAGATGAAGAAGAAAATACAAGAAAATTCGCTAAATATATTTTCTCATTAAAACTAACAGAAGCTATAAAAGTATTAACAAATTTAAACAATCCAATGTACAAATATTTAGCTTTTGCATTATTTCAATATAACCAAAATACAAAAGATAAATTCCGTGAATTATTTCAAAATGAAAAGTTAGATGATCCATATTTAAGGTCTTCAATCGGTTTTTTAAGTTCAAAATTTAATGATTTTTCATGTGTTTTGTATGAAAATGAAATTCCATTTTCAGATCGTTTATCGTTCGCTTTAAAATATTTAAATCATGAACAATTAATATTATACGTTCAAAAAATGAAAGAAAAATATATTTTAACTGGTGATTTACAAGGTATAATTTTAACTGGAATATTGAATAATGACTCAATTTCTTTATTATCAAATTTTAATGATTTAAATTCAGACATTCAAACTATTTGTATTTTGACAACTCAATTACCAATCAGAGATCAATTTTCAAAAATCATTTTAGAATCATACAGAGATTTACTTGATCAATGGTCATTATTTGAAGAACGCGCAATTTTAGATATTGCAATGGCGAAGTTTAAAAATATTGAAGTTCCAAAAGTTAATGTGAAATGTAAATTTTGTAATCAGATTATTTCGAATGTTGTTCATTCAAAAACAAGATCCATTCGAAAATATGCTCAAGTTACAAACTCATCAAAATCAAATTCATGTCCAAATTGTCAAAAACCGTTACCTGCATGCACCATTTGTCAAATGTCTTTTGGAACACCAATTTCATCAATTGGTGAATCATCATCATTTATATCTCAAAATTTGGACAATACATTTGTTTGGTGTGTTTCTTGTAAACATTCAGGTCATTTAAAACATCTTATGGAATGGTTTGAAAATCATAAAGAGTGTTCCGTTCCAGGGTGCACTTGTAAATGTTATGAAACTAAAAAAAATTGAAATTCTTTATTTAAATTTTTGATCCAATTTTCGAAAATAAATGGTAAGATTCTTCAATACTTTGCTTCTTTACTAATTCTTCTTTTTCTTCTTGTTGTTCATTTGGAATGAATAATGATTCTTTTTCTTGTTTTGATTCTTCATTTTTTTGATTTTTGACTAAAAATCCATCCATAAATGAATTGTACATGTTTGAAGTTGTTGTCAATGCATGTGTTGGACCTTTTAATAATGTTCTCCAAGATGCTCTTCCAACATCTGGATCATATGCGAATAATGTAACATTATCTTGTTTTTCAACTTTTTGTTCAATTTGAATAACATTCTTTTTGACTAATGGTTTTTCTGTTTCTTGTTGTTTTGATTCAATTTCTTTATTTGTGATTTTATAAATTTCATATTTTGAATTCAAAAAAATAATTTCATTTTCTGAATTGTACTCTTGTGAAATGATTTTGGAATCTGATTTTGTTTGTTGTTTCAATGGATTCTTTCTATCTGCAAAATTGAAAGTCAAAATAGTTTGTTCATCTTTGATAATTGAAAAATTAAGTTTTGAATCACAAATCAAATTGCTGACATTTGAAAATTTCATTTGAAAAACAATTGAACTATTTTCAATAGAATAAACAAAAATTGAGAATTTATCATTAAAAATAATCAAATCATCTGAAAGTGTAAGACATTTTCTGAATATAAAATTAACCAATGAAATATGACTTACTCAATTTGGTTTTCTGAAAAAAATGAATGAATCATTGTCAATTCATCAACATCCCAAAATGTTAAAATCTACAAAATTTAAATTTCAAATATTAAATCTTACATTGTGAAATGGAACAATCAACAATGAACCATCTTTTGAAAATGATGGAATTGAAGGTTTCAATTTTCTAAAAGAAATAATTCCAGTACAAATGAATGAATTTTTTTTCAATGACCAAAATTTAGAATAACCATCATCTGAACTTGATACAAATAAATTTTCTTTTGGATGTGAGACTAATGATGTGATTTCAGCAGAATGAGGTGAATCAACAACTGTAATTAACTTATATTTCATTTTTTCAAAATCAAAAAATTTCATGTTAAATTTGTCTCCAAAAATTTCCGACTAATTTTTTTTAAATTTAGAAAAGTTGCTTGAATTTACTGTCGCAAAATAAGTTCCATTTTTGTTGAATGAGATATTTGAAACAATAGACTTTAAATCTGTATTGTATTTAAATCTTGAAGGATTGAATAAAATTGCTTTAAATTGAAATTCAATCAAATCACTTTCCTCTCCATTTTCGTAATCAAAAAATTGAATATTATCATTTCCATTTAAAACAATATCATTTGAGTTTGGTTTAAAAACAATTTTTTTTTTGATATTGTAACTTTCTTCTAAAAAGAAAATATTTGCAGTTTTTTTAAGTTCTAATTTGTTCTTCTTTTTATTTGATGATTCTAAAATGGAAATAAAATTATTTTTTGTTGAGCATAAGAAATGTTGTAAATTATCTGAAATTGAAATGTTTGATATCTTTGAATAAACTGGGAAAAATGTTTTTTGACTTGATTGAAGATACCACATGACTAACAAACCTTCATCACCACCAGAAAACAAGTACAACCCATCAGCTGAAAATGTGATGCTGTTCACAGGTAAAGGATGCCAAGTTATATTCGAAAATGGTTTTGATTCAAATGGATTAAATAATTTTATACTTCCATAAGAATCTGAAACAGCAATCACACCAAAAATTGAAACTGCTAAACTGACAATTTGTTGATCCAAAGCACATCTTTTTAGATTAGTATTTTTTTTCCATTCTTTACATGAACTCTTTTTTATTGGACAAATTTAATTGATGGATTTTGTGCTCATGTGTGAAAAATAAAAGTTTCTTTTCAGCATAATAAGTCATATTTTGAGTATTCCCAATTTTTGAGAGTTGTTTTAATTCTTTCTTTTCAAAACTTGTTTCAAAAATTCCTTCTGAATTTTGAATAAAAATTTTTGAGTTCTGTCCTTCAAAGAAAAATTTTTGAATTTTTGTGTTGAATTCCCATTCCTATAACTTATTATTTAAATATTCTATTACCTGAATTTTGGTATTTTCTTCTGCATTCCATAGAGTGATTGAACCATTTTGAGATGAACTATAAAATTGTTCATCATTTTGTGGATTCTTTTGTAAATGTGATATATCATCATTTTTTGTTGAAATATTATGGAGAATTTTTCCAGTAGCTGTGATACATATTTTAATTTGTGAACAATTTCCAACAACAAAATATCTTTTTTTTTGATGAATATTTTTTTTGGTTTACTTGGAATCACAAACAAATATCGGTTTTGTGTTGAATTTTCCACCACTGATGTACTGCTGAGTTGAACTTTTTACTGTCATAACAAAGTTGGACCTGCAGAAAAAGTTGATTGGTCAATACTTTTTTTCAAATAAAAATATTCAACAACAAGCAGAGAATGTTAAAATGAGAAATCACAATAATTTTGAGAAATTACAACATTTAAAAAGAACATAAAAAGTAAGTAGGTGGGATGGCCCTAAGCTCTAGCCCATAATTTACACCAGTAAACCCTCCAGCGACTTAAATTTACCGTTTCCTCAAAAAAATGTACTTTTTCCGGAAGCTTTAAAACAGATTTTCGCCGAGATACACCGAATACAAAATTATATTTCCTCACTCATAACTCTCAACTCTGTATAAGAAACAAAAAATTACAAAAAATTCCAGAAGCTCAAAAATGGATTTTTGCTTTCCTATTGATAATAGAACAATACTTTCTTATTTAGCTCTTTTATTGAACAATAAAATTTTTCCAAAATCATGTAATTCAGTTTCTTCATAAAATAACAAGTTTGTAACTTCATTCGCATTCTTAGTTTATTCTCCAAAAAATAATTTTGATTAAGATTTTAATTGGAAGTTCAGTTCAAGGAAAACGAAAAAATTTCAAAAACAATTAAGTTTGTCGGTATTTCAGCGACAAAAGAAAATAAATCGATACAACACTTAAAAATGAACTCAAAAAAGAATTCAAAGACAATACTGACGTTGAAGTGATTGTTACTGGCTCAAATCCAAGAAATTGTCAATTATCATATGTTAAAGGATATTGTGTTGATAAAAATCATGGTGACGATATAGCAGATCGTTTTTCCACAATTTTAGTTGGTATAAGTTCAAAAGAAGAATTTAAAAAAATAAGGCCTATTTTTCACAAGAAGAATACCAATTATGGAATATTAACATTCAAAATAGTGTTAAACTCAATCTAAAAGTGGAAGAATTTAATTCAGAGGACAAGAAACATCAATCAGAATATATTAAGGCTTCAAACGAACTTCTCAGTTGTCTGAAGAAATTTGATGGAAAAGATAATGGAAGTGTGTTTTTGAAATTAATTCACTGATGCAGTTTTTGATTTGCTCTTGTAATTGTGAAGGCGTCAACTCCACTCCAGAACCAAAACAACAACTAGATTTAGTAATTCTACAGGAAAATTCCACACCTGCAGCTACTAAAGGAACTAAAACAGCTGTAACTGGCATGTTAACAACTTGTAAAATGATTGTCACTGTTATTGGATCGACCATCTATATATTTATTGGAGATTAAAATAATCGAGCACCAAATAATAAGCAACTACCAGCTCCTGATATTCTGGTCCAATCAACAATAATTCTATTTTTTGAGCCTGAAACATTTGAGAATGAAGTAGTAGAGCTATAAGTTTCAGTTCCATCACCAACAACATCAATACTAAAAATGATGCTACTATCATTTGCATTTCTACCTTCTAAATGTCCAGTTGTTCCACTATCAAAAATGGTAATAATTTCCGCCAAATTGAATACTGTATCATCAATACCATAATATACTGATTTGGTGCCAGTTACTGCATTTTCACCTGCTTGAGATCCAAATGACCATTTAGGTGCAGAAGTTGCACACTTAAATGGCAATTGTTCCATCTGCATCTTGTAAATTATGACTTCTTGCTCCTGTTGTTGCTGATGCTGAAAGTTGATATTTTGTACCACAATTATCGTGAATTCTAATAGAATTAGCATTGCTTATTCTTCCATTTACAAATACTTTAGCTCCAGATGCTAATGCGGTTGCAGGGGCAGTCTCACCAAAGACTGTATAACCAGTTGATAATGGTGTAGGTTGAAAATATAAGGGTATCCAAAGTGTAGCACCCAAATTATTAGAACCAATAGTAGCAACATTATTACCCGAAACATCCATTGTACCAAATATACAACATGCATCTGCAGCTGTAGCACCATTGAATGTAGTTTTTATAGCCCAATTGTACCCTAAATCTCCAGTTTCACCACCAAATAGACAACCGTTGTTCACAATTGTATTGAATTTCATACTCCCCGTTCCATTCACATCAATTGTTATGTCATCATTTGCTCCGATTGAAGTTATAGCATTTGTTGATACTTTTTCGTTAGCTCTTAATTGATGGACTTCTGCCTTGTATTTGCTTGCATCCGCATTATCTTGGTAACTATAGGTTGTGAATTAATCCAGAGACCTTTATCAAGAGGTAAATTGATATTGTCACCTGTTGAGTCAATGTTGCTGTCTTTAATTTTGTTTGTTCCATCACCAACTATGATCTTCTCCCCACTTAATACATCTGCTGCGTTTCTTTGGACAACGTAGGCAACTGATGAAAGAGTTGTACCTGCGAATGTAGGTAATTCAATAACTTCTAAAGTTTTACTGTATAAAGGTAAATTATTTTACGTTGTAAATTGGTTCGCTGACATCTGTTATAATATAGAATTAGAAAAATAATCTGCGTTTATAATAGAATACGACAACTAGTTTATCAGCAGTTCCATTAAAGGTAAACAATGCAACACCAGAGTATCTTGATTTGAAATCAAAAAGAAGCTATAACGTGTTACATGGAGTTAAAGCATCAGGTGGAGATGTAACGGGTATCTTAGGTGTTGACAATACATATGAAGAAAGATTTTTCGCTTTAACAGCATTTCCATTACAACAAATCACACAAAATGGGGAAATTAAAATTAATCGACTTCTTTTTCATTCCAAAATCCAACACAATATTCAAATGGGTTAAACAGATTTGAAAATTTTGTAGATGACAAAATCAGTGAGATGTCTCTTTCTCCAAATCAATTGGATGAATTCTATAATTATTCATTAGGTGCAAATACAATGAAAGACCCATTCGCTTCATATGGTGATTTACAAATTGGTGAAAGTAGATATGCGTATATTACCGAATACTCAGTTGTATTGAACAAAGATGTGACAGATGGAAACAGTGCAACATATACTTTACGTGTTGAAGTTATGAAGCCAATTAAAATCTCTCCACATATTTTCAACCTTTTGTTTAACTGGTGTAAAAGATATGCAATATTCAGCAACCTTTGCAAATTATGAAAGATTGTTTTGTTTCAAAAGAGCAATGAAAGCAAATTCAACATTGGAAAATATAGATGCTACTACTATCAGTTCTGATTTATACTCCAATATTATACACCAAACTTGTTTTCCAATATTCCGAAAACTGTTGTTTATCCAGATCAAGAAATTGAATATTATCCATCTAATCCAGTAGCAAGTACAGCAGGAACTGAACTCACATTGAATTTAAATTCTTTGAACCCTTCGGGTGTTCCAAGAAAAATGATATTGTGGGTTTCAGAAAGACATTCAGATATCGTCGGAATTGGAGCAAGTAAATTAAATCTTGAAAATTTACGTAAAACTGACACATCAAAATCAAAAATTAACAGTGTGAGCAATACATATGGTAATAGGAAAGCAACATTGGCAAATGCACAACCTGAAGATTTATATGAAATTGCTAAGAAAAGAGGTTTAAATATGACTTACAAACAATTCGTCAAATATGTTGGATATATTGTGCATTTGAATTTGGTGAAGATATTCCATTGTCTGAAAGTGAAGCACCCAGACTTAATTCAACACCTCAAATATCAATGACAGTTAAAGCTATTGATGTTGAAGGTGTCAGTAGAAACTGGCAATTAAATACAATCCTTTTCTTTACTGGTGTAAATTATGGGCTAGAGCTTAGGGACATCCCACCTACTCCATAAACAAGGAGATTTTTTTTTATTTCAAAAAAATCAAAAATTATTTCTATCGAAGGTGGGACTCGAACCCACAACCTCCCGCTCCGTAGGCGGGTGCTCTAACCAATTGAGCCACATCGACTTTTCTGATAATAAAGCATTATTTTATAATACATTAATGTAGAGCATCGTGTTGTGGATCAAAATAATTTCCACTTCAACATGACAACTCTATGAACTGAAATGATCTGCAAGTTATTTTTTGACAACACTGATTTTGCAGAATTCCAATAGTTGCAGAGAGTTCATTGGTTTATTTTTGTTTTTCAATACGTCGTCATGTCGTCCCACACAAACTTTTTGGATGACTACAGAAAACTTTCAACAGTTGATGTTGAGAAACTCAAAAAGTTTTACTACAATACAGATGACCTGGAATTCTTGAACCAAGCTTATGATTTTCTGCAATCTCAACCAACATTTCACTATCCTCTTACATCAGAACTGACCAAAGAAGAACTTCGAGAGTACTCATATTTACAAATCAGGAAAATAGCATCCATTGATCATCAAAAAATATTTGGAGGCGACAAAAAGAAAGAGAACATTTTCAAAGAAACACTAGTTGAAGGAGGTAACATTCAAAAAAAATAAAAATCATCCAAGGTGTTTTTGGTGGCCAAGCTTTCAGTCTTCATCAAATGTTTGCAAATGCATGCAAAAATTTAGGTAAAAAAAATGTAAAAAAATGACATTCAACGTTTAAAAGGAACTGAGGAATACCATTCCGATTATTTTCCAGATTCTGAAAATATTAAAAATTTGAACTATTTTGGATGCTTTGCATTGACAGAATTGAGTCATGGAACGAATACAAAAGAAATCAGAACAACTGCAACTTATTCGTCAAAAACAGAAGAATTTATTTTACACACACCTGATGAAGAAGCGGCAAAATGTTGGGTAGGAGGTCTAGGAAAACATTGTACTCATGCCGTAATAGCTGCTCAGTTATTCATTGATCAAAAACATTTTGGAATTCATTGGTTTGTAACTCAAATAAGAAATACAAAAACTCATTTACCAATGCCAGGTTATAATTGAAAATAATAATTTAAATCAATACTAGGTGTGACTGTGGGTGATTTTGGATTAAAAAATAACATGATTTGGGAAGGAATGGACAATGGATTTTGTATGTTCGATAATTACAGAATTCCTAGAAAATCAATGTTAAACCGTTATCAGCATGTTTCAAAAGAAGGAAAATATTCAATTCAAATGAATAATCCAAAAGAACTATTTGGAAAAATGTTAAGTGCTTTGAGTGGTAAAACTCAAAAAAAAACTCAAAAAAAAAAGGTGGAAGGGTTGGAATTGCATATACAATGATAATAAAAGCAAAATTAGCGCTATGTATTGCCATCAGATATTCTGCTGTTCGAAAACAATTCGGAGAACCAAAAGAAGTTTCAGGTATGAATTTCTTTTCATCTGAACCTTAGTCATTGAATATCAATTGCAACAGTATAGATTATTACCATTTCTTTCCAGATTCTTCATTCTAAGAATGTACAATGTTTGGCAAACTGAACAATTTGGAACTGGTGAAATGGATGGTGAACTACATGCATTATCTTGCATTGCAAAAGCAGTTTCAACTTGGTTTTGTAGAGATGTTATGCAAACATCTCGAGAATGTTGTGGTGGTCATGGATTTTCAAGTTATTCAAGATTAACGATTTTAAAGAACGACACAGAACCATCTTTAACTTATGAAGGAGAAAATAATGTTCTTATTCAACAAACAGCTAAATTTCTTTTAAAATGTGTTCAAAAAGTACAAGGAGGGAAAAAATTGAAATCAAAATTACATACAATTGAGTACTTGAATGATATAATGAACATTTTGCAATCAAACATGTTGGACAATCAATCAGTAGATATTGAAGAGAAAAATTTGATCGATTTTTGTGAGAAATGTTTAAAATGGAAATCCTGTTATCTTTTAGCCGAAAGTGCAAAAAAATTAATGAAAAATTCAAAATCTGAATCCACTTGGAACGCTTTTAACAATACACAAGTATTTTATTTAGCAGATTCAGTGAAAGCATATTTCGAAGTTGCAATGTTTGAAATTGCCAAAGATACTATTGAAAAAGCACCAAGAGATTTACAAAATATTTTGAATTTATTCTTAAAATTAAATTCAATTTCATTCATTGCCAATGATATTGCTCCATTTTTAGAAGGTGAATTCATTTCTCCAAAACAAAGTAGATGGATAAAAAATGAAGCTTTGAGATTATCAAATGTTTTAAAAAATGAAAGTATTTCGATTATTGATGCTATTTCACCACCTGATGAAATTTTTTGGTCAGCATTAGGAAGAAGTGATGGAATGGCATACAAACATTTGATGAATTTTGCAAAAACATCAAAAGGATCATTTGAAAGAGCTTCTTATTGGAAATTATTGAGAACACCAATTAAACCAAATTCTATCACATCTCTTCACTCAAAGATGTAAAATAAAAGTAAGTGTTTTTATTGATTTAGTATTCATAAGATCTTACTTTCATATTTTCAATTTGATCTAAGATTCTATTTGGACCAGATAAACGAAAATCATCTCGATGTTTTTCAATATTCAATTTTACAATCTCACCATTTTTTATAATAGCACTGTACCTTTTTGAATTGATACCTAATCCTTCTTCAGTTCTATCATCACCTAGCCCTAAGTGATTTGTGAATTCGGAAATTGGATCACATAAAATATGGATTGGGGCATGAGGTTCAGAATTGAATCTTTTCATTTTTCCCTTGAACAAATCCGACCAGTATTTCATGACAAATGGATCTGAAACTGATATCACTGCAACCAAATCAGCTTTTGAATATAAATGATGTGACCATTTAAGTATTTCTGGGATCTAAATTGATGAATGAAACTTCAAGTTTTACATGTTCTTTCATTGTTGTTGCTGATGTGAATGGAGAAGGAGTACTTAGATAGGTATGAAATCAATTTTTGTTTTTACCCGAATATGATTGTTGTCCTATGTTTTTTGAACAATTTGTCTGATAAGAATTCAGTATGATCAACATTGAAAAGCTTAATAGATTTTGGTTTAGGTTTTGAATTTTGACACGTCCATTTTATTCCACTTAGTTTGATCATGTTTGAGTAGAAATGATTGGTCATTTTCAGATCAACCATTAAAATGAACTACAAAATTAAAAAATGAGTGCAATTAAAATTCTAATTTTTACTTGTTCATGGTTGTAGAACAGCCATTTTTTTTTGTCCAATAGAATTGATGAATCTCGAAAACGCAAAACGTAAGTCAAAACAAATAGTTAAATCAAAAGTCCTTGAGTCATTAGATCAACTGGGTTTCAAATATAAAAAAAAAGAAAAATTTGTGTTTGAACAACAATTTTCAACAAAAATATTAACAGGAAAACAGTGTCACTTTATTGGAAATTATTTGAAAGAAAAAGATCCAAAAAATTCATTCAAATGGTTCACTTTAGCTTCAAAAAAACAATTTCCTCCATCCTATTTGGAACTTTCCAAAATGTATCAAAATGGTACAAACAAATTATTCTAATTGAAAATTCAGGAATTGGAAGTGAAAAAAACATTGAAAAGTCAAGAGAATACCTTGAATTGGCTATAAAAAATAATTTACCTGAGTCCTTTTATCAAATTGGAATCTTGGATAAAAATGAAAAATTTATTGAAAAAGGTGTTGAACTTGGTGACCTTGATTCAATATTTTTTATGTTGAAATACGAAAATAATGAAAGAAAATTAAACGAATCTTTGGAATTTTTGTCAAAAAGACATTATTCAAAAGCTACTTTTTGGTTAATATTCAATGATTTTGTTAAAGGTGATTTCTATACTCTTTCTAAGAGAATCTATGAAACTGATGAATTTATATTGAATTTTTTTATTGAATTATTAGAATTATTACTTTTGAAAATTTATAAATTTGAATATTTGAATGAAACACATGTTGAAGAAGATGAATCTACAACAAGTTCAAATGATGATTCCTCTGAAGAAGAAAATGAATCATCTGAAGAAAAAAAGAAACCAGAGAATAAAAATAAATCAAATGAAGAAATTTCTGATGACGAATCATCTGAAGAAGATGAATCAAGCGAAGAAGATGAAGAAGAAAATCAATCAAAAATTCAACACAACAAAACTTCATCAGAATCGAATAAAAATGAATATGAATCAAGTAGTAGCAACAGTGAAGATTATTCAACGGAATCTGATACAGAAAATGAAGGGTTTGACGAAGAACTAAAAAATATTTTACTCTTTCGACTGAAAGACTTCAAATTTAAAGAATCTGATGATACTATCATCAACATTTCCGATTTTTTGATATCTTCATCAAAAGATTACTTGCTCTATTGCTGTTCTTTATTGATAAAATCCAGTGAGAAACGAATGAAATATCTGGAAGAACTAGTGTTGTCAAACAAAAAATCAAATTTTTATTTAAATGCTTTGATAGATCTAAAATCAATTAATCCATCTTTTTATGAGGAAGAATCACAAAAAATTGATCAAATTGATCAATCAAACTTTTATTATCAGTTTCGAAAAATCAACAGTGAAACACTCACAAAAGAAGATCAATTTAATCAATTAAATCAACTTCTGGAGAAAATGAATACCATTGAAATATCTGGAAAAGACCATTTGGCTTTAAAAAGTGAACTACATTTTTTGATTTCCACTTTTGATGATTTGTTATCAAATGATGAAATATTTGAGCATTGGAAACATTCTAGCCAGTTGGGAAACAATGAAGCTAAATTTTTGATATTAATTGATGAATTTGAAGTCCCAAATGTTGAACAATTTTTCTCAGAATTGATGGAGATTCGTGATGTTTCTGGAAGTTATTTTTTGGTTGGTTTATTTTTCAAGAAGAAAATATTTCAAATGAATAAAAACCCAATAGAGGTTAAAAAATATTGTATTAATTACATAAATAGGTTTATCATTATTTACACTTTTTTTATGTCACTTTGACTCATTCACAAAAATTGAAATGTTTAGAAGTCTTTTTGAAACTTGAAGATTTTTTGGTAATCAATTTTTTAAGTGAATAATACTTTTTAGAATGTTGATCAAATCTTTCTGTTGATTTTAATTCAAATTTTGATTATTTGCTTCAAAGAAAAAAACAGTGAACAATTAATTGGAAAAATAACTAAATTGGCTTCAAAATTGAAATTAAAAGAAAAAAAGAATAACTATTCGTTTTATGATGGAATGTTGGACTATATATGGTATTCAATTGAAAAAATTGAGAATCTCAAAATCTCAAAAATCAAATTAGAAAAATCATCAAAAATTGCTTATAATCCTTTGGCAAGATTTGAAATGGGTTTATTAAAAAAAGGAGAAATTTTCAAAATCCCAGTATTCTTTAACCATGAAATATTTGATTTCAATTTGAATTTAATTGAATTTTCTTTTTTCGAAAAATCATTGAATCCAATGTTTTTAGATGAAAATTTTTTTGATTTTGTTTTGAATCTGAAATATCAAGAAAAATCCATGATGAAAAAAGTCAAAAAAGAATCAAAGAATTTTCCTTTTGACTTGGAATTTGAAATTTTCAAAGTGAAAATTAAACAATTCCCTGAACAAACTTCATCAAAATTATGAAGATGATTGGACATGTTGATAAAAGATTACCTATTGGTCAAAGTTAATAGATTTTATTCTTCATCAAATAATTCCTCAAATGCTTTTGGTATTTTTGCAATGATTTCAGGTGTTGTTGTTCCTCTCTTGTGTTCTACATAAGCCAATTTAGCAGCATGTCTAGTTAAAGAGCAAGCAGAAAAACATGCTAATTTCAAATCATCTGATTTCATCCATTCATTCCAATGAACAAATAAACCAATATTTCCAGCTAAAATATCACCTTGACCTCCACAACGTCTGTTACTTCCTTCTTGATTACATTCCAAAATTTCATCTTTGCCATTTGAAATCAAATCAATTTTTCCTTTTTGAACAATCAAAACATTTCCCAATTTTGAAGAAATCAAATTCAATTTTTCTTTATTTTCCAGTGCCATCTCTTCATTGGTCAATAATTTTTTTTCCAGTCTTGAAAATTCAATAATGTTTGGTGTTAAAATAACTTTTTTATATCCCTTGATTAAATTTGGTTTTTGTGTTAATAAAAATAATGCATCTCCATCTAAAACAAAATTTTTTTCATTTTTGATCAAAGTTTCAATTATTTTTTCAATTGTTTCAAAAGTTATTGGATCTCTTCCAAGACCTGGTCCAATAACAAAACAGTGAATTCTTTCAAAATATCCTTTATCTTTTATCATTTGTATTACTTCTTCTGGTGTTGTTTTATCACCTGTTTCAGGTAAAATTGGAAGAACTATCAATTCAGGAGAATAAGTTTTCATTAAAGTCGCTGATTTTGAGCATCTATTTCAATAACATAAATTGAAAGTAAAATTACATTACAAAAGAGAGATCTGCACCCTTCCATAATTTTTAAAAAAAATGAACTTATGTTTACTGCTTTTAGACAGCTTATACCTGAATAATAAGGTGCTCCTGTATAAATATCACAGCCACCTATAATACATATTCTTCCTGCTTGTCCTTTGTAATACTCAGGTCTCAATTTTGGTATAACTTTGTTCACTTTTTTTAAAAGCATAAAGAAAATTGATTGGAGCATTCAATGGATGAATTTAACACTCAAAATTTATTTTTTCTTCTTTAAAGATTTGAATTTTCCTGGTTTAATAATTGAAGTTGATGTTTGTTTTCGAATATCTTCATCATCTGAATCAATTTCTACAACAACATTTTTTTCTTTTTCATTTTCAGATCCTTCAGAATCTAATTCAATTTTCATTTCATCATTCTTTTTAGATGAAAGTTGAAGTGGTTTCTTTGAAGTAGTAGTTGCTTTTGATCTCCCTCTTGTTTTTGGAGCAGTTTTAACTGGTACATCATCATCATCATCATCTGAAAGTTTTGTGAATTTAAATGCTGGTTTTTTTCTTGTTTTTGTTATTGTTGTTTTCTTTTTTGGAGGTTCATCTTCTGAAAAAGAAATATCATCTTCTTCTGAATCAACAACATTTTTTTTTCTTTGTCTTTTTGATTTTGGTTGAACTACTTCTTCTTCTTCTTCTTCTGATAATACAATATCATCAGAATCTGATTCAATGACAACTTTTGCTTTTCCTCTTCCTCTGGTTGTTGGTTTTTTAGTTTTTTTCTTTGGTGGAGGTTCATCTTCTTCATCACTGGATATTACTTTCTTTTTCTTTTTTGTTTTTTTCTTTTCTTCAAAGTCTGGAATTTGTTCTTCATCTTCTTCAACTCTTTTTCTTTTTTTTTGTTTTTTTTTTGATTTTTCTTCCTCTTCTTCAGGTGGTGGTTGCATTGATTCAACCAAATGAACAACATCATCAGGTGTTAATTCCTTCAATTCTTTAGCATCTTTCCAAAGACCATTCCAAACTTGATATAAATGTGATTTTACATAATCACCAATAGCATCCTTTTCTTCTTTATCAACAAAATTTAGAATTGAATTTTGTAATCCTTTTGAGTTTAAAATACTCAATTTTTGATCACTTTGAATGTACTCTGCAATAAAATCATCAATTGTAACAACAGATCCAGACTTTTCTTGAATGAATTCGTCCATATCTATGTCTACAGTTTCACTAACGTTTTTATTTCTCTTTTTTGGAGCTCCTTTAGCTCTTGATAATAATAAAATAGAAGCAGGATTTGCACATTTATCAACAAATCTTTGACCAAATCTTTGTGGATTAATGGAAGCCCATCCTTGTGAATATTCAACTTTTAATCTGATCAATGGTAATTTTAAAGTTGGATATTTCTTCAAAATTTCTTTTGGTGGTAATTTTTCTTGTGCTTTTTGAATGAGTTCATCCACTTTACCAGCTAAATAATTTAAAATTTCATCAGGATTATTTTTATCAATATCTGTATCATCATCCAAAACAACATTACCCATAACTAAAGGTCTAACAGTTTTAAGCTTTATAGGAGTACATTTATATTGATCTTTATGAATTTCAAGTAGTGCAACTTTTTTTTGTTTTTCTTCACTTGGATTTAAATCTGTAATAATTGAAGAACCAGGTTGCATCAAATCAAAATTACCTTCTGCAGATTTTGTTGGTTTGACTAATTGTTCATGTTCATGACCTATAATTTAAAAATAAAAAATAAAACCCCAAACAACAACATTAAAAAATCCACGTAACATTGCTTCAGAAATTGATGTTTTTGAAGTGTGATGTTGATTTCTATTTTGATGTAAAACGAATATATTAAACCAGTCATCAGTTGATTCTTTTGGTCTGTAAAATTTAACTTTTTTTTGTTCAAATGTTCTGTATAATCTTTCATCACGAATATTTCCAAGACCATATAATGCCAACTTTTAATATTTAGAATTTGAATAAAATATAAACTTTTGTATCTCCTTTACTGATTAAAATAGGTCTGACATGAATATCATCAATATTATCTGATTTTCCAAAATAATTAACGAAATTTGAAACTGAAAGAAGGTCAAGAGCAGAAAGTCCACCTGCACCTGTTGGGTCATCATGATTTCCATGAATCACAAAAATTGGAAGTTCAACGTTGAAATTTGGGTCTTCATAATTTACCGTTCCAAATCTAATGAATTAAGTCATTTTTTAAAAAAAAAATAATTTACGCATTTTTGAAATTCATTTTTTGTTCTGAATGTATTTTCAAAGGAACTGGATTTGAACCTAAACAATATTTTCTTAATAATTCAATTGTGCGATGTAAAGTATCACGAGATGGTTTATTGTCATGGAATAAGTCTCCTCCTAAAAGTACAAAATCAGCTTCTTTTTCTTTAGCAATAGATAAGATTTCTTCCACCGTTATAAAACTATCGTGCTTTCTAATTTGATCTTTTTCTAAAAAACCTAAATGGTTGTCTGTAGCCACCAGTATTTTTAAAACTGAATCTTTATCACTAAAGAAATTTAAATTTTGAATTTTATGATGTACATGTCTTCTTCTGTTGTTTCCATTTTTTGTGGGTTTTTTTGTGGACCAATAAAAAATAAAGTAGTTTTAATGGAAAATGGAAAATTTTTATTTTCTCAAAATAATCATTCTTTTAACCACCATGAAGAGTACTGATAAAAACTATAAAGTCTTTATCTTGGATTTCGTATTCTAGTTCATTCAATAATTCATAATCTGTGTCGTTAATCAAAACTAAGATTCCAGGTCGCCTTTTTTTATAATTTTAATGGTAAAAAAAATATTACACTGCGTCATCATCTACAAATAACTCAGGTCTTTGTATTTTTTCTTTTAAAATTAAAATCAACTCTTGGAGTTTCATTTTATCTTTCAATTCCATTTCTAATTCTGATTTTCCAAACAGAATTTCTAATCCACCAGAAAACTCTAATTTAATCTTCATGCTAATTTTTATGCAAGGAAAGTTAACCAATAGAAATTATTTAAGTAATGAACCAATGAAATCATCACAACAAAAAAATACAAAACGGTAAAGTCATGTCAAAAGCATCAATGGATTACGGTAAAGCAAATCAAGCTATCAATGATGGTCACTATGGAAAATTTATGAACGCTATTAATGATATTGAAGATATTAATGAAGTTGATCACAACAAAAATTCGTAAAAACAAGGAAATATTTAAATTTGATAGTTTAGGACATTGGATTGTAGCTTACAAAAGAATTGATTGGGTTGATGAATTAACAAAAAAAAAATTTGACTGGTCAGTTAAAAATGGACAAAATATGGTAAAAGATAAAAAAATTAACAAAGCATCAGACACCTCTTGAATTAGCTCAAAACGCTATTAAAAATCATGATTCATCATTTATCGATATTAAAAATAAAATTGCAAACTTAAAATAATAAATTTTTTTTATTCAACATTTTCATTTGTTTCTTCAATTTTCAATACATCTTGATCATCTTGTTTATTCAAAAGTGGAGTAGTTGTTTCATCTTCATCTTTTGGACTGCCATCTTTTGAACTTCCAGAATTTGGAGTTACACTTTCATTGTTTGTTACATCAATTGTTAGTTTATTTTGTTCTTCTTGTTCTTGATTAACTTGATTTATAAGTGTTTCTGAATCTACAATATCATTTTTTTCTTCTGATTTTTCTTCTTTTGGGATTTCAATAGTTTGATTCAATTCAACATCATTTAATTCAATATCTCCTGAAACTAATTCAGGTTGTTTTGATTCTGATTTTCTTTTAACTTTAATTGTTTCATTGATTTTTTCCTCCAAAACTCTACATTTTTCAGCGATTTCTGTTTTTGTAAGATTTTCATGTTCATTTAAATAACCATAAGTTTCTTTGATTAAATCCATTAAAATCACTTGATTTTCTTCTGATACAGTTTCTTCTTCTTTTATTGATTTTGAAATTCCTAAAATTTGATCTTTTAATGATAATTCTAATTCTTCTAAATCAAATGATGCATATTTTTCCGATCCTTCTTTAATTTGACCAAATTGCATTTGACGATTTGCCAATGCAGAATATGCTCCATTTGGAATTTTTAATAATTCTTGATGTGTTCCTTGTTCAACCACCACTCCTTTTTTAACAACAAAAATGACATCTGCATTTTTAATTGTTGATAATCTATGAGCAATAACAATCGATGTTTTTCCAACCATCAATCTCTCTAATGCTTCTTGAACTAAATGTTCTGATTCTGTATCAAGTGCTGAAGTAGCTTCATCTAATAATAAAATTTTTGGGTTTTGTAACATAGCTCTAGCAATAGCAACACGTTGTTTTTGACCTCCTGATAAAGAAGCACCACGTTCACCAACCATTGTATTATAACCATGTGGAAGTTCATTAACAATAAAATTATGACAATTTGCAGCTTTAGCAGCAGCAATAATTTCTTCTCCTGTAACTTTTGATGGATCAACACCATAAATTATATTTTCACTGATAGTTGCAGCAAATAAAGTTGGTTCTTGAGTAACAATTCCAATTTCTTTATGTAACCAAACAGGATCAAGTTCTTTAATATTCACACCATCAATAGTGATATCACCAGATTGTTGTTCATAAAATCTTTCTAATAATCCCATGATTGTACTCTTTCCAGATCCGGATTGACCTACTAATGCAGCTGTTTGTCCACTTTTGATTGATAAAGTAAAATCAAATAAAATTTGTTGTTCTAATCTTGTTGGATAGGTAAAATTGACATTTTTGATTTCAATATCACCTTTTAATCCTCCTTCAATTTTTTTACCACCAACTGGTCTAATTGCAGGAACTCTGTCCAAAACTTTTAAAATGAGTTTTGAGATTTCAAATGCTTTTAGCATAGGTGGAACTTGTGAAAGTGAAAAACCTAATCCAATTACAGCAAATAACATGTTTCCGAAAATTTGAAAAAGTTGACCGACTGTTAATAAATTCCAATTGATTAAATGTCCTCCATAGAAAAATGAAAGAGCAGCACAACCCCAAATAGCACCAAATGCCAAACCTGTTGCAAGAGCAACACCAAAAGCTCTAAAAATACCAACAAAATTAACAGCACCCAAAGAACTTCTGTATCTTTTGATTTCTTTGACTTCACCTGACATGGATCTAACTGTTCTCATTGCTTGAACAATTTCAGTAGCAACAGTATTTGCATCAGAACCAGCTTGTTGTGTTTTTTTTGTAAAAATACCTACAATTGGACCACTACCTCCTAATAAAATCATAATAATAGGAGCAGCAATTGAAATCATTAAAGTCATTCTCCAAGATGTTGTAAAAGCTAAAATTATACCCAATAAAGCTTGTGAAATATATTGGAAAAATAAAGTTAATCTTTCACCATAAGTTTGTTGAATTAATTGTACATCTTCAGTCATATTGTTTAAGAAAAATCCAGTTTGACGTAAATCATAAAATCCTACTTCTTGTCTTAACAATTTTTTGAAGTATTGTTGTTTTATTTTTGTACCAACTCTTTGAGCAGTAATACTATTACAAAATTGTGACATTCCATTTGAAAGACCTGAAGACACAGCAACTAAAGCTAAATATATAACTTGTCTTTGAATTGAATCTCCGATTTGTTCAGGAGTAATTGCTATTAAAAAATGTCAAAATACAAAAAAAAAAATGAATTTACGAGCAAAACCACGTTTTGGTACAAGAATATCTAACAAACCTCCAAGTACAAAGTAAAACATAATAGGTGTACAACCATTTAAAATTCCAAAAAATGCTCCGAAAGCAATCCAAAACCATTCAAAGCCAAATAAAAGCCATAATCTATGAATAAAGAACACTCTTGGTTCTTGTGGATCTTTATCCAAGTCTTTAGAGCTACTGACGCTCGGCATCACAGTACGATTTCTCATATTCTCTTTGTTTGTGTGGCGAAATGTTCAACTTGTGAATAATCTCCTATCCAATCAGATTCGTATTTATATCGGAAAAACTAATGAATCCTTCAAATTTGAGCTTTTTTTAGAACATGACTTCAATGTAAGTATATTGTTCAGAAAATAAAAAAAATAAATAAAATTCAAAAAAGAATATTTTATCCAATGAAAAGGTTTCTTTCCTTTTGGAAACTTTTTGGAACCATTTTTTGTATTGCACAAAATTCTCCTCTAAAATCAAAATAAATCTATTATTAATTCTTTTTTTCGTTGACCAATGAATTTCATTTCATTTTTTTTTGACATGAACCAACAAGAACAGTTCAACCCTGAAACTTATCCAACTATTTACTACATAGAATCTGGAGAAGAAATAGTTAATAACACAATACCAATTCCTTCTCAAAATTTGACACCAAAATTTTCAAGAAAGGTCTTTTATCCAAAAAACGAAATACGTTTGATTGAAATGAATACAATTTTCGACTTTTTTCAATTCAAAAATTACATTACAAGCTTCTTGAATGAAAATACTTACAACAAGTCAAATTCCAAACTATTTTATAGAGACAACGAAAACGACTGGATTTTATTAGAAAACAACAATGACTTACAAAAATTTTTGCTCCAAAATCAACAATTGCCACTAAAAATAGAATGTAAAAGATAAAAACAATTTTTAATTTTTTAAAGGTCCATCAAATTCACTGGATGAAATGTTCAAGACAGATAATTTTTGGTGGTCATTTTTTCAAAGAATATTCATTGCTCTGTTTTATATTTTACTATTCATTGGAGAAAAATATGTCTCTTCAAGATGGTACAAAGACTTTAGAGATGTTGGTTTTCAACTGTTCACACCAATCTATCAAATAATCAAAGTTGAAGATATGTACTGGTTAAGATTTGTATTATTTGGAATACAAACTATTATAATAATGTTTATTATAGCTTTCATTTTCATTAGAGTTTTTTTATTTGGACGATTAGGTTTAGGATATCAAGTGGCTTTAATGTACACAATAAGAATGGCCTCAATGATGTTATTTGTACTACCTAATCATCCAGAAGTTATTTGGCATTTCCCTGGAATTCCTGATACCCTTAATGATTATTTTTTTAGTGGTCATGTTGCACGTAAATTTTTTTTTTTTTAAATTTTTGAAAAGTGTCAATTATATGTGCAAATGAAATATCAAAAATTGGTTTTCCTATGATTTCAAGATGGATAGGAATTTACTTTAACATTTTTCAAACTTTTGTTTTCATGATTACAAGATCACATTATTCCGCAGATGTGATTTGTGGTATTTTTTGTGGATGTACATTAGTTTTATGGTTTGATAAATCAGGTGAAAAAGATCAATAAAAATGTTTGTCTTTTTTTCAAAAGAAAGAAATACTGTTTTTGATTGGTTCCTCAAACTTGGAAACTTATGTCGATGTCTAATGAAGAGAAATTGGTTGAAAATTTGATAAAATTAGTTGTCAGAGCTTTTTATGATCCAATTCATATTGTATTAATGGATACTCTTTTGAGAGAAAAAAGAATGACTGATTCAGAATTATCAGAAAAAATAAAACTTGAACCAAGAGTTATAACCAAATCTTTACAAGAATTATTTAAAGATTTACTTGTTTCAAACTCAATTCATTCAGAAAAAGTTCCAAAAATGTCTAAAACTCAATACATTACAACTTGGTAAAAAAAAAAAATAAAATAACAAATTAAAAGGTTCATTGATATTCCAACTTTTGTAAACGCAGTTCGTGTAAAAATAAAAAAAATAGAAATTTATATCAAAGAGAATCTTCAAAAACAAATTGAATATACTTGTAATAATTCGGATTGTGAAGCAATTTATGAATATTATGAAGTTGTAAATTTAACATCATTTTTATGTCAAGTTTGTCGTCAAGGTGAAATTACTGAAATTATATCACAAGATTCACATTTAAAAGTGGATGATTTTTTTAAACAAATTGAACCAATTCAAAATTTATTAAAGCAAATTGAAAAAGTAGTGTATATTGGTGATAAATTAATGAGTGAAGCTGAATATGAAAAAAGAAAATTGGAACAAAAAGCACAAGAAGAAATTGAAGAAAAAGTACATTTACATGAACCTTCAAGACCTTTAGATTTAAGTTCAATGGAAATCACATTCGAAGAAGCAACAGAAGAAGAAGTTTTAAAAGTTGATGAATATCCATTTTTTTTGAAAGAAAAAATTTACAAATATTAAATAAAATCTACCAGAAGAAGATTTTAGAAAAATACTAAAAATATCAATGGTAGTATTTTTTTTAAGGGTGAAGATTTTATTTTTCTTTTTTTTTTACAATCCAATCAAAACTCATTTTTTTTCAAAACAACCTTATTCATGGTAAGAAAATCTTAATTTTTTATTTAACTGTCAAAGTCTTCAAAAGATAGATCAAATGTACAAAATCAACTTGAGCATCTTCAAAATAAATATGTAGGAACAGGACATCCAGACCTTACAAAATTGTAAAAAAAAAAAAAATAGAGAACTAAATTTTTGAAATAAGTGAGTGGATGGTCAATCAACAAAGAGATTCATACGCTTCATATATAGGACATCGCTCACTTTTGTATTACATGTCAGTTGCTGAAAATCAACCAATAGCCAAAACAAAATATGAATTTCTTGAAAGAATGGCAAGGTAAAAAAAAAAACAGTAAAACTAAAATTTTATAGACCTTGTGGAACACCACCAAAAAAAGAAGAAGATTAAAATTTATTCAATTGATCCTTTTTTACCAATTTGTTCAACTGAATATTTTGAAGTAACTGATTCTCTAGCAATTTGAAAAGAACTAATCATTGCAGCTAATTGTATCTTTTCATCAGTTCCAAATGAAACTCTATATTCAATATCAGCTAATTGTTTTGTTAAAAACATTTTGACGTTATCAGAAACTTTTAAACGTAAAACCATCAAATGAGCATCTTTTATAATATCAACAATAGCATATCCATTTTCTTCTTTTAATTTATAAACACCTTTCAAGAAATTTAATTTTTTTTTTTTTTTTAATTTTACGATCAAAAGCAACATCAAATTTTTCATTCAAACACCAAGTGACAATACTGTGAATATCTTGTCTTAAAGGATATCCAGTGCATAAATAAACATTTTTTTCGTTAATTTCATTAAATGACATATTTGTACTTTGTAAAATCATCACACATTTTCTCATATCTCCTTTTGAAAGTCTGTAAATAGCAGAAAGTCCATCAGTATTATATTTTATTTTTTCTTCATCTGCAATGGATGACAGACGTTTTACAACTTGTGATTTGGTAAGTGGTTGAAAACGAAATTTTGTACAACGTGATTGTAAAGCAGGTATTATTTTATTGACATAATTACAAATTAAACAAAATCTAGTATTTGATGTATGTTTTTCAATAACTTTGATTTTTTAATATTTTTTTTTTCTCACCTCGTCTTAAGGCATTTTGTGCATCTTTAGTCATGTGATCTGCTTCATCTAAAATGATTAATTTGAAACCTGTGCTGAATATTTTTCTAGTACTCGCAAATTCTTTGATTTGATTTCTGACAACATCAATTCCTCTTTCATCAGAAGCATTTAACTGTTTTTTTAGTTTTTTTTTTTTTTTTACTTCCAAAACAAAATTTTGATAATTTTTACCATATAAATCTTTTGCAATAGCAATGATAGTACTTGTTTTTCCAGTTCCTAAAATTTAATTTATTGAAAAATTTACCTGGTGGACCATGAAATAATAAATGTGGTAATTTATTTGCTTTTACTAAATTTGAAATTGTTGATATAATTTCTTCATGAGAAATTAAATCTTTTAAACTTGCTGGTCTGTATTTCTCCACCCACATTAATTTATCGTCTGTTTTTATACTTTTTATGTCAGTCATTTCTTCTTCAACAATAGATCTTTGGAGTTAGTGTTGAAGAAACTTACTCTTTTTTTGTTCTATTCTTTTGAGTCAAAAATTTATTTTCTCTTACTCTTCTTCAGACATTTGGCGCACTTCAATGATTGGATAAAAATACCCAATCGAAAAGGTTTTATTTTTCTCTTTTGTTGCACATTATTTTATTATTAAATAACGGGATTTTTATTTCGGAATAATTCAGTTCCATTTCATTTTAGATATAGTTTCAATTGGTCTATTTTATTTATCCGATTTCGTCTTCTTTTTGAAGGGAACAATGGTGTATTTTAACGGAATAGATAAAGAAAATTATTACAGATACTACGATGAAGATCCACTGCTAATCATATTGTTGATGATTGGTATTTATATATTCAAATACTTGTTCTCGGAGTATTTTTCCGGTCCATTAACTCATCTGTTTAAAATCTCTGATCAACTTCATCGAAAAAGAGAATTCCAACATTACTTTTGGAGAACTAGTTACTATTTCATTGTTGCTTGGATTGAATTTTTGATACTTTTCGAAAAGGATTATTTCTGGGACACAAAATTAGCAATTCGAGGTGCTCCTTGTACAGAAGAAGAGTAATTTCTAAATTATTTTTTAAAAAATTACAAGTATGATGATTAGATATTTATTTCTTGTTCAAATGGCTTTTCATCTTCTCTCGTTTCTTTCATTTTATCGAAAGAAAAAGTCAAAAACAACAAACTTTGAACATGTCACAAAATATTCATTACTTTTATCATTACATGCAATTGGGTATCTTGGTTTATACCATCGAGTTGGTATTATTGTAATGTTTGCCTATGACGTTTCAAATATTTTTAAACATTCATGGACTTGGTTTACATGTTTGGGTTTTGATCAAGCTGCAATATTTAATTCAATTATATATATAGTTATGTGTCCTCTTTTTCGTTTATTCTATTTGGGTAATTTCATTATTAAAGTTGGATATCAGTAAAAACTTTAACAACTTAATTTTTTAGAAATATGGATGCTGCTCCAAGAAAAGCTTTGTTATTTGCTGTTGAAGAAACAAGTTTTAGTATCAAAAAGAATTTGTTATGCTTTGGTGGATTTTGTTTGAATCTGTGGATACTTTCATTCAGTTTGCTCTTTTTTTTTTGGAGTTGTGATTTTTTTTTCTTTTTTAATGACTTAAAAAATATAAAAGTAGTTGTAGATCAAGAATTTCAAAGCAGATCAAGATATATCGTTAAAAACCCAAAAATTTGACTTTGTTAAAACGGTATAAAACGATTTTTTAAAAATAACTTTCTAATATCTCAAAATCTCCATTAAAAGAAATTTATTTTTCTATATTTTATTAAATCACAAATCCGGAAGTTCCAATAACCATTTCTAAAATATAAAAATCTAACTGCAACCAATAAAATCTTGTTTTTCTTCTAATTTGTCGTTTTAACACAAACTCACAAAAGAAAGAAAATGGTAAACATCACTCTCACTAACAATGTACTAGGTTAATTTATGGGGCGCACCTAAACTCGAAGGTTCAATGGGAATTGTAAGCTTGATTCTCTGTATTGTTTTTCCAGGATTTGGACAAATCGTCACTGGACTTCTTGTAAAACCTATGGATATGGAATCAATTGTATGCGGAATTATTATGTTAGTTGCTTACCTTGTATGTTGGGTTGTCGGTTCTATTTTATCAGTCATTGTTATTGGACTTCTCTTATACATCTTTATTCCTGTCATCTGGGGATGGTCAATCTACTGGGGTGTTAGAGCTTATCAAATCTCAACAGGAGCAGAACCACTTTCATTCCATGAAAAAATTCCAGTTATTGGAGCTATGGGAGGTCAATAAACTCTTTTTACCGTTTAATTTTTTTTTTTTTTTTTTTTTTTTTTTTGAAACTGTCACTTTCGGTTAATTAATTAAAATATTGGAAAGGCAAAATGGAATTTATCTGAAGTTTGTAATTCTTGTTGAACTGTCTTTTCTTTCAGATTATTTGTTCCAGGACAGAAGTTTGGCATTTTTGTGCTGAAAAGTTAAGATGAAAAAAGAAAACATAGAATTGTTCATTGAGAAGTAAAGGATAAAAGAAATATAATTTATTTGGCTTCTACGACGCCTTTAACTTTGTAAACACCAAAAACAATTCCAAGAGTGACAAGAGGACCAACAATTAACCCAAAAACAAGACCTAAACCTAAAAAGAAGAATGAAAGAAATGTAGTAGTTCCAGCAGATACATCACCATTTGGATTTGATGTTTGTTGTACATATACCCAATCTGAAGCAAGAATGTCACCATTCGCGGCAACTGTTGCCTCACATTGTTCCATTGCATCAAAAGCACCTAAGTCGTCACCACCAAGACATTTTTTCTTTGATTCACACCAACCACATGATGACTTGGATAAACATTCTTTCTTCATTTCTGTTTCTGTTGATGTTGTAAAAAAGGAACATCTTGGACAAAATTTGCAAGTGTCTAAAATTTGAATTTTTTTTTTTTTTTACCTGTGCGAGAATCAGATCTTTTTTCAAAACATTTTGATGTTACCTCACACCAACCACATGTTTTTGAAGTGACACATGATTCTTGTGTATTTTTTGTTGAACAAGGATTTGCGGTCATGTCACCAATCGTAAAATCATACAAATGAACTTTTTCAGCTGAATATTGAAGTACTGATACACCAACACCAATATCTGCCACAATACTGCCAGAAACAGTTTTTTTGAATACATAAAGATCCTGTGAATTTTGTTAAATTAGAAATGGTGATACTTCAACTGTGAAACATGCTGTCACTGAAGGTATAGATACACCTAAATCTGATGCACATACTCTAGGTGCTTGTAAACTGATGGTTTTTGTGTAAACTTTTCCAATGCTTCCTCCAAAGGCAGAAAGGTCTAAATAAAAATCAAATGAGTTTCCACAATCCGGAAATTTAACTCCTGCTTTTATATTTTTCATTCCAGCAAGTTTCAAAGCTGTATTAGGCTTTGATGAATAATTAGTTTTTTTTTTTAAATTTACTTTTAGCGTGACTGACGCTTCGAGTGGTGAAAGTGTTACAGATTTTGACAAGTCAAAAGGAAGTGCTTGGATTTGTTTTTGTTTTGCAAATGCTCCAGAGAGAACCACAAACAAAACAATAAACAAGATTTTCATTGGTTGTTTGATTGAAAATTCTACACCATTACTTAAGAATGAAATTAAATATTCTTCAAAAAAAATTGATATTATTTAACCATGTATTTCAACTACCATTAAATCATCAAAAAATTTGATGGAATACTCAAGAATAAACGTTATTATTCTTGAGTACAATTAAAGGAACAAGAAATTTAGGTGTTGTTGAAATCAATTAAATCTGAATGAATTGATTGGATAAAAAAAATAAACTTCAATAGATGTGTGCACTCAAAATCAATTGGGAATTAATTGATGATAAAGTATCACAACATGCAGAAGATGAAATAAACCATTTCATAAAAAATATGAAAGACTTACCTGACTTTTTACAGAACATTTCCATCGAAAAATTATCACTTGGAAATTCAAAACCAACAATCGAAATTCTAGAAGTATCAAATCCAAAAAAGATAAATTTTGATGATTTTTTAGAAACTGAAGAAGAAAACTCATCCAAAAATGACTCAACAAATACTAGTCAAATTACAAAAAAATCTGTTTTTTCATCTTTGTCCACATTATCATCAAGAAGAAAATTAAACAAAAAAAAATCGAAATATTTTTCATTAATAGAATCAATAAAAGAAATGAATAGAAAACTTCCTGAAAAAGAAAAAATTATACTCAGAATACCAGAACCTATTCGAAGAATTTATCCTGAAACTCATATTCATTCTACTTTTGAAACTTCATCAAAAAGAGTTTTAACAAGTAATTTAGAAGAAGATGATATTTTTTCAGAATCTGAATTGTTTGAAAGTTTAAATATTGAGAATTCATCTGTCGGTCCACAATCAAATGCTTTGGATTTTTTAGATGATGGAATTTGTTTGAAGTTATATTTTGGCTATGATGGAAATGCGTCAGTAGAAATTTCAGCTGAATTTGTATTAAATCAACCTATAAAAAATTTTGTCACTTTTCCGATAAACATTCATCTTTCACACTTTATCATTGCAGGTTTGAAAAAAAAAATTTAACAAAAAAAAAAAAAAAGGTACATTAGTTATAGAAGTTATAAAGAATGATGTAAAGATATATTTTGAAAGAGATCCTAAAGGCATTCTAAAAGATTATTCTTTAACAGTTACTTTTGGCTCTGGAAGTGATGAAGATGTTTATATTGATAAACATCAAATTGAAACTTTTACTCACAAAGAAATCCAAAAATTCATAAAAAATAACCTTATGTTTCCAAAATATAAAGAGTTAAACTTGAAAGACTTTATGTGAATCAAAATTTATTTTTTTTTATTTTCTTCATTGACTT
Organism: Neovahlkampfia damariscottae; assembly: GCA_016618085.1. Taxonomy (NCBI): domain Eukaryota; phylum Heterolobosea; class Selenaionea; order Neovahlkampfiida; family Neovahlkampfiidae; genus Neovahlkampfia; species Neovahlkampfia damariscottae. Next base: position 4,694 of record JABLTG010000180.1, on the reverse strand, counting down.
CAACTAATGCTTTTGACATAATTTCTTGACAATGTTTACATAAATTTTGAATATCTTCTTTTGTTTTTACATTGTCAATTGGAACATTATCCAAGACTCTCATTTTTATAGGTTGTTTATTCCAAGGAAAGTTACATTCCATAACTTTATCATAAAAAGTTTCAACAACAAGAGGTTTAACTGGAAGTTGCATATCATAAGCCATGTGAAAAGCACCTTTTTTGAATTCTAATAATTTTGGTTTTTCATTTCTGTGACCTGAAAAAGTTTTTAGAAATTATTTTAAATGAAAAACCTTCTGGAAAGATCCAAATTGTAAGTCCATTATCTTCAACTAATTTTTTTGTTCTATTTAATTGATCAATAGCTTTTTCTCTATTGTCTCTATCAATAAACAGATTTCCAGCATATTCCCAATATTGTCCAAGAAATGGAATATATTTAAGTGATGATTTTCCAACAGTTACAATAGGTGAATCAATTGAATGAAGTGCAGCTTTGAAAATTTAACTTTTTTTTTTTTTTTTACCTGTAATAAGGAAAATGTCAAACAAACTTTGATGATTGCAAATGATCAGTGATTTTTCACCTTTTTTGAATTTTTCAACACCATCAATGTCTAAATAAACACCTTATAAATATTTAGTTTTTTTTGTGAAAATCAAACCAAAACAGAAGTTTCCAAGCGCGTTAAGGAAAAGTGCTACAAAACCATTTGACCAATATCTTTGTTTTGGTGTACGAAGACCTGTAACAAGTAAAAATAGAGTAAATCCCATCACAGCCATAATTGAAAAGAATAAAATAACGAATCTAATCAAAATTCCTTTTTTGGTTTTTTTTTAATTTTTTTTTTTTGCTTACCTGGATAACGAAGAATTTTGTTTAAAAAATTTGTTGGTTTTAAAAAACATGGAGCAAAATACGTGACCAAAAAAACTACAACAGCTGACACTGTATAAACACTAACCATCAGTGCGAGTTAATTATTGGGTGAATTTTTTAACCAATAAAAATTTTATTCATTAATTTTTTTTTGACAAAAGGTAAAAAATCATAGAACCAGTGTACTCAGGTGTAAAAACAGCTTCTGTTTTATAATTAAACAACTTTAAAAAGTTTGGTTTTTTTTGATTATGAATTCTTAAATAACCATCATCTGTTACAAAACCAGAATGTAACAAAATTCTTGCATTTTCATTCATATGAAATTGATTTAATTTGTTAAAAAAATCCATTTGGAACATATCATATTCTTGAAATGACTCAGGTGACGTTGTGTCCATAATTATCAAATCAAATTTTTCTCGTTCTTTTGGTAAATCCAAAACATATTTATTTGGATCATCAAAAAGAATATGAGTTTTATTTGAATTGAACCATTCATCAAATTTTGGATGAAAATATTTTTTTGAAAGATTATAAACTTCTTCGTCTGCGTCAACCATTGTTATTTCTTCAATTGAATTCATTAAATCCGAAGTCGATATTCTTTCTAAAACACGAATATCAGAACCTCCAATAATTAATATTTTTTTTGATTTGAATTCTTTAATTTTTGAATAATAGAAATCAACATAATTTTTTGTATTTTGAAACATTTGAATTGATGAATCTACCATTAATCCTCTTCCAAGCTCTTTTGATTCAAAATAAAGAGCTTTTTGAAAATCAGTATGAATCCAGTCTAAAATTTTAGCACCATGAATAAAAGTATATTCCCCAGATTCATAAGCAACTAAATCACCTTTTGTGTAATTAGTAAATAAATGGAAATCATTTTTCATATTTGGATATTCATAAACAGATGAATAATTCTTTGGTTTGAAGTAATGAACAATCATTTCTATGGTATTATAAAAAATTAATTCAGATTTGACGACATATAAAAGAAACGAAATTGTGGTTTCATTTAAAGATAAAAATTCAAGTTTTGCTTCTAATTCAATATTAAATACTGCTTTAATTTGTCCATTTCGTAATTTATAAGATAATTTTTCAACCACACCATTTGAAAATTCAATAATATCTTTCATTTTACGACAAAATGATTTTTCATTTGAAATTTTGTCAAATGAAACACCGTACATTGTAACATTAAATAAATTACTAGATGGAAATTTATCTTCTTTAATTAATGTAATATGATTTCCATAAGTTACATTAAATTGATTTTTTATTTTCGTAAAATCAACTTGAGATTCTGTAATCGGTATAAAATGAGTATGATTTGAATTGATCATCATTTTATAAAAAACAGTATGACCTAAAAAATTATTTGTTAATTTTGACAAATCAAACCAATGTATTCAGGAGTATATTTGATGTAAATTTTTGTTTTAAAAAAACTTGCTGATTTTGGATGATTAATTTTAGAAAATACATTCTTAACATAAATATTTGGTGTTTTTTCTTCAATTAAACCATACTGCATTAAGATGAATGTATGAGGGTGCATATGATGATTTTTCAATTTTAAAAAAAAATCTTTTTGGAAAAGTTTCAAAGAGATCATAATTTCTGGATCTGTTGTATCCATTAAGATTGCATCATATTTTACTTCATTTGGTAAATCTAAAACATACCTATTCGCATCTTGAATTTTAATTTTAATTTTTGGATCATTTATCCAAGATTCTGCGTTTGGATGGAAATATTTTTTGGACATTTCAACAACATCATTATCAATTTCAACAAGTGTAAATGAATTAATATCTTTCCATAATTTTGATTGAACAATTTTTTTCAAAATAACTAAATCTCCTCCACCTAATATTTGTTAATTTTTTCATTTCTTGCCAATCATGAGAATATCTTTTGGTTTTGTTTTTTCAACATTCTCGAAAAATACGTTGGTATAATTTCCTAACCTTTCACAGTATTGTGTGATTTGATCTAAAAACAAACATTTTCCAACTTTTTTTGTGTCAAGAACAAGCATTCTTTGAAAAGGTGTTTTTTTCATTTCTAAAATTTCTGCATCGTGAATAATAACTGGAACTCCATATCCTTCTGCTAAAAAATCTGTATCTTTAAACCTTCCCGCTATTTTTGGTCCAAAATATTTCATAGTATAATTTGTTGTTTGAAAAGTGTTTACAATCGATTTCATTGCATTGAAGTCATTCCACATAACTGCTAAAAATACTTCCATTAAAAGATGATCATCTTCCTTTTCAATTGAAAATCTGCTATTTGGTGTTCCTATTGATGCAGAATATGTAAAACTACCATTATTTGTTTCTAAGTGTTTTATTTTGAAAGTAATATTTTTCTCATCAACATTTGAAGTGAATTTTAGAATTTTAGTTAATGGTTTAATTAGTTCATTTTCATCTTTTATCGTGTACTTTGGTGAGTCATATATTTTCCAGGAAAATCTTCCAACTTCAGGTACGTGCTTCAATAAAGTAAAATAATCTCCATACGTGGTATTATGCGGGTTATAAATCAGAGGTGAATATTTATATTCTTTTATTTCCGATGTTTTCCCAAAAGAAAGGAAAACAAACAACAACAATGTGAAGAACAACTTCATTGTTGTTATTGGTTAATTTAATGATTGGTTGAATACACGATTGATTTTTTGTTTTTATTTTTTTTGCAAAAATTATTTATTTTTTTAAAAAACAGATATCTTTGTTTAATTTTTTTGAAATCATCTCAGCAGTGTTCCCAGCTTTGTCTTTGATGTTTACATCAGCTCCTTTTGAAATGAGAAAATCAACAGATTTTTGTTTTCCAAGACCAGCTGCTAATTGTAATAGTGTCCATGGAATAGAATCTCCATATTTTTTGGAATCAATTTCCTTCATAGAAATTTGAATTAAAAAAATAAATGACTCACCATCTTTTGAAATTAAATTTTAAATTCTTACATATACAGGAGGATAATAATCATCATATTTAGATCCAAATTCATACAAATGTACACCTGGCTTTTTATTTTGAATAAATTATCAAAGGACTTACAACAGGTGAAGTTGGAGTTTCTTCCAGTGACGGCAAATCTGAGTCACTATATACTTTACTGTACAAAACACAGCCAATTGGTCTTTCATAAACTTGGTCAACGCTCAAACCATTCAAGAAACTATTTTCAAGGGATTTGATATCTTCATTAAAAATGAAATCTTTTAACTTTCCAAGTTGTTGTTCTTCTTCAAGAGCAGTGTCATCGATAGAAATGTTTGGTGCTTTCATGATTGTTATTTGAGGTTCTGATTGGTTGAAAATAATTATTCCGACAGATGGAAAGAAAATTAAATTTCCAACGATAAAAGATGATTAAATTCTAGTTTATCAACCTTTTGTCTACTGATTGGTGGAAATTTAATGGACCAATCAATTAAACAGCTCAAAAATCAAACAGTATCCAATCAGCTTCTAAGCTAAAAAAAAACGAGTCAATGAACAATTTCTTGGTCAGCATCGTTTTATTCGTGATTTTATTCTTTTCTGTACAAGGAGGATTAATTGTTCACGGTGATAATGATAATGGATTCAATATAGTGAAACATGACAGAATTTTATTCAACTTTACAGAAATGCATCCTGATTTAACTGCAGGATTAAACTTCACCACTATCTCTGAACATGCTCAAGATGCAGGGTTTGGATCCGCTCTCACCACAAACGGTGATTTATATACCTGGGGTTCCAATATAGCTAGCGACTATTTTTTAATTGAAAAA
>JABLTG010000179.1:0-36518 GCA_016618085.1 Neovahlkampfia damariscottae | reverse complement strand
TTCTCTTATTAATTTTTAACTTTGGTGTTGAGTTGTTTGATTTGAGATTTTTAATCTTCAAGTTAATAAAATGTACAATGGAATTTTTTTTTTGACCATGACCATGACGAATTTGGTTTTGATTTTTAATTCAAATTCTGTATTTGATATAGTACTAGTTGGTGTATTTGGTGAAGTTTTTCAATTTTCAATGAATTGGGTTTAAACGTCAAAGGATTTTGATTCTTCTAATTTAGTCAATATTCCCATTGGATGAATTAATTAGCCAAACAACTTGTTTTATTGCTTGACATGAATAAAGGATTTGTACTTTTATTGTCCATTCTTTTAAGCTTAGTTCTTTTCACCTAGGGGGTTCCTGCGTAAAGTCCAACATCATGGTTAAGATGAAAAAAAAAATGGCAATCAAACAAAGAGAGCATTTGAGGAAGCAAAGAAAAAAGCTATTGAACTTGAGAAAAAAGCAAGAAAATTATCTTTCAAATTATTTGCAAAAGCATTTCCAAGTTTAGCAGCTGCTTTGAACATTGCTGAAGAATCTCTTGACAACACTGCTAAAGTACTTAACAAGTTAACATTTTTCCAAAAATCAGGATGTGTTGACAGAAAAGTATGTGGTTATAATTGAAACAATCTTATCAATTGTCCAGTACATATTTCTGAATCAATTGAATACTTCGATTTTACAAAAAGAGTTCAAGTGAACAAAGACGAAAAGAAATCATACAACTGGGTTTGTGAAAATGCTTTATTTTCAGGAACCAATCAAAAGACAGAAAAAATATCCATCCTCTTTAGAAAATTGGTTGAAGGTGTCACTCAAAAAACTGAAAAAGATTTTTACAATGAAAATGAAGAAGCCAATGAAACTAAATATGATACATTGTTCCTCAAATGGGCTGCAAAAGGATCTGTCAGTCTCATTCAAAGGAAAAATATTGAAATTCTCCAAATCTTGAACGACTATAAAAATGGATTGAAAAGATTTGCTAAAATATGCAAAGGAAACCCTTCTTACACTCAGACTGTTGCTCAAAAATTATCCGAATATGAAAAAGCTCAAAATCCAACACCACTTGGACAAAAAGATGAAGAAGGAAATTCAATGTCACAAGCATACAAAAAACTCAAACAAATTCAAATTGGAAACCCAGCAAGAGTAATTGCTTATCAAAACAAATTATTTGAAGGTTTACAAAAATTGGTTAGAGATAAATTCATAGAGATTATCAAAGGTGTAAATCAACGTGAATATTGTATGTTCTAATTATGGAAGATTTTTCCATCATTTAAATAAACTCACTAAACAACAAAGAATTCAACAATTTGATATTCACAATTTGGATTTTGAAAAAACTTATTTATCTAATTTGAAGGGCGAAAGATGTTCTGATTCTATGAGGCTTCATGGAAAATCTCAAGCTACTATTACACAAGCTCTTAATGAAATCAAATTGATCATTCAAGATTTTTCTGGAGACAAAAAGAGCAATAAGAAAATTAAATTTTCAGTAAAAACTGGAAGAGGAGATGGAAACTTTTTTGGTATTCCAAAATTCATTAAATATAGAAAAAGTAGAAAAAGAAGAAAAGGAAGAAACACATCTGGTGAAACAAATCAACTCAAGAAAATCGATCATAAAGTCGGAAAAATTGAAAAAGAGATTAAAGTAGAAGATAAAAAACCAGAATCTACTCCAAAGAAACTAAAAGAAATTGAAAACTCAATTAAATCAACTTCTTCTAACTTGAAAAAGTTTGAATAAAATACTTGCTTCTTTTATACATTTTCCTAATTAGTCCACATTTTTTGCGACCAAAATAAATCATGAAATGAATCTTCATTTATTGAAGGTTTCTTCATAATGTGAAAGGTAGCCCACTGGACCTTCTTCATTGTCTAATCGTTCATAATTTGCACGAAATGTCACTTTTCTGTTGCTGGACAGAGTAATTTCAGATGTTTCAACTTCAAAGATTAATTCTAAATAAACAACATACTTTTAGCTTGTTTTGGTCGGTCCTGTAATAGTCCTACAAAAAATGAGGTGTAAGGATGGTCTGGATTAAATTTAAGCAATACATCCACGAAATTTGGTTTTAAGTAATCATTCCTATTTCTGTTGGTGTACTCCATGAAACACTGGTTAAACCAAATAGATTGACCTTTTATATCGAACACAATATGAAATACCGTGTCATTTGAGTATAATTCCTCCAATTTCTTAAAGTTGTATCCTGTTCCTTGTAATAATTTATTAATTCTTTCTGTATTTCTTTGGTGTTTAGACTTTACTTCATCTGTTAATTCAAATTTTTTAAATTGAGTTTGTTGTTCTGTTGATTTTTGAGTTTGTTATTATATACTTACCTTCTGGAAGTTGAGTCACCCAATTCCTTTTGTTTTTCTTTTTTTTTGTTGGATCTACCAAATTGAAGGTGTAGTGGAATTTTTTGCTTTTGCTTTCCATGTACAAAAAGCACTGTGATTGGATGAAACAGAAAAAAAAAAATTGCCAGATTTGACTAGTGTATTTTTGGAAAGACTCCATTTGGAAATCTGAATGGAATCTGTTTTTACTGCGCTGAACTTCATGGGTAAACTGAAGTTTTCTCAGAACTTCTGAAAAAGAAATGCAATGAAAAAAAAGACTGACGAATTTTTTAGTGAAGATCTTTAATGAAAATCTCATACAATTACATTTGGATTATATTGAAGGACTAAAATGAGCCAAGAACGCAACAGGTCCACTTTCATTGTCAATTCTTTCGAAATGGCTGCGGAAACGAATATCCTGTGTATACATAAATAGTTCTGATGTTTCAACTTTATAAAAAATAAATTCAAAGAATTAGTTACTTATTGATTCCTTTGGTTGTTCTTTGAGTAAATTGACCAAGAAATCGTTGACAGGATGATCTGGATTGTATTTGAGAATGTTTTCAACACAATTTGATTTCAAGTATTCACTTCGACTTCTTTTTGTGAGTTTTTGGTAAGAATCATTGAACCACATTGTTCTTCCCTTCAAATCAAAAACACAATGAAATTTTTTGTCTTTTGAGTATTTTTTTTGCAAAAAATCGCAGCTGAACCCTGTACCTTTCAAGATTCTGTCTACTTCATCTTCTGCATTTTCTGCCATACAGTTTTTTACATTTTCAAAGTTTTGGAATTTGTTTTGATGTTCTGAAGATTCAGAATTTGTTTTTTTTTACCTTTTGGTATCTTGTCAATCCAAGGACGTCTCTTTGTTCTTTCTTTGGATGGATCAACTTGAGTGAAGGTGTAGTGTTGCATCTGGGGACAAATCTTTTGATGAATTGATTGGTTCAAACCAAAGTAGATATTGGATTTACTAAACTGAGCAATTCGGAATTGATGACAAAAAAATGATTGACATTTTAAACAATTTTCTTTTAATTTTTTTTTTCAATTGGTTTTCCTTCCAAAACATCCTGCATATAGAAATTTGGAACTACGTCATTAATATCAACTGATGATTCACTCTTCATCAAGCAAATACATAAACATTCCTTGAGATAGAGTAGACGTTGAGAAATTCAATTTTGGAGTTGAAAATGTTCATCTTTTCGTTTTGTACAATTAAATGACCAAATTCGTCCATCCAAAAGCCCAAAATGAATAGAAATAGACCAATCACGTGAATTTCGTTTTCCGTGAACCACGTGGTCGAATATTGTTGGTTAACTGATTTACTTAAGCCCTAGTTTTATTGGATAAATTTAACTCAACTTTACAACTACGCTCCGAAAACATGTCAACACTCGACTCACTTTCATTTTTCCAAGATTTTGAACAGGATTATATGCCAATGCTCAACTGTCAACCTGAAGATCCATTCATGGACTGCTTTGACCTCGATTTCTTTCAACAAGTTCATGAAGAAAAAGGTCAGTTAATCGACCAAATTGACGAACATGAGCAATTGATAATGGAACAACAGAAAGAATTGGAAGCACTTAAAGAAAGAAACAGAATCTTGAAATACAATCTTCAACAAAAAAGACAAATAACACAATATATCCAAAGTGTACATGGAATGATTTTTGAAACATCAAATTTACCAATTGTTATCCATAGTGGAAACAACACAATTTTAAGCTGGAACAGAGCTGCTGCAGTAAAAATATTAACACAAATTTTCTGACATTTTTTTAGGCTTTTCACGAATATGAATACGAAGACCTTCATAAAACAGTAAATTATTCCATACAGTTACTTGAACCTTATGATGGAGATGTAGAAACTTTAATCAAAAAGTTTGCAGAAGCCAAAAAAATTTCTCAATCATTCATTATTGATTTTGAGAGAAAAGCAAGAGATGGTAGTAAAATTGTTGGTAAAGTTTTATTAGAATTTTTTCCAAATGGAACTAATTGCGGAATTGTACTTGAACACAAAAAATTGTAGATAAATGATAAATAAATTTTAGGAACTATTATATTTAGTTTTAACTATATTCTTGTTGATTTGAATTCTTCAAACAACACTTCTTATTTTTTTTTGATAAATTTGTACTTTATTCATCAAAGTCAAAATTTAACAATAGGGTTACTATATTTTTACTGGTGGATCCGATATTTTTATTTCAATTCATTTTGATAAGTTGATGTCAATTTGAATCTGGACAATGTATCATTTAAATTGTTAATTTCTAATTCAAATACAATGGAATCAAAAATATCAATTGGGCATTCATTTTCCAAAAGATACTGGAATAATTTCGTCTTTACTTTTTTCACTAAAAAAGTTAATCAGAAATGAAAGATGAAGTGTTACATAATCTCCCAGAAACATTAATCTCCGATTTTGAATCTGTGGCTAAATAAACATTGAAAATTCTTTCTGCTTCATTTGAACGTTCATTTAAATCTTGAATATTCTTAAAATTTTGAACATCATCCCAAAATTCTACATTTTCTTCTGAATATTCCATTTTTGAAAATTCCATGAATTTTGATTTTGCATTTTCACTGTGAAGAATTTCATAAAGACCTAGTGATTTTCTTGGAAATTTCAATTGTCTTTTGGACAATGATACTTTAAATTTATCATTTCTTTCTGTTTGTGGTGGTTTTTCATTATGAACATTATCACAATCACTCCCACTTTTTGGTATGTCAAATAATGACAAATCAAAAAGTTCTCTTGGAGAAATACTCTTATTTGAGAGTCTATTTCCAGCAAGTGACTTATTATTTCTAGGAGTCAATAAGTTATTGTTTGAATTCCGAGGTGAAACCTTTGGTGATATTTTTGGTGAATTTGGAACTGATTTGCTGGAGCTCAATCGTTTTAAGCTAAAATTAAAATATGAAACACTTTTTGTTCTAAGACTACTTGAATCACTTGAATTATCAGGTGATTTTGGACGTAATGAAAAGCTACTATTGAATGAAAGTGCACTTTGTCCAGGTGACAGGAAAATATTGGTAAATAGTTTTGATATGATATTTTTTTTCCGGAAATCAGTATCCATATAATAATTTTCAATGAAGTGTATTGATTTTTCTCGATTTTTTTCTTTCTTTCTTTTTGAGTCTTCCCTTGGAATGAAACTTTTCAATTCTTCAATTCTTGAAAAATGTCAAAAGTGAAGAATGTTCTTACGGCATTTCCTTTGAGAATTCAAAGTGTATTAAGATTTGATTTGACTTCAAAATGAAAATATGAGTATTTCTATGGTGACATTCACAAATGTTTTTGTAAATTTTTTTAACTCCAAATTTTTCAAAAATGGTCAAAGAAGGATCTGATATGTATGCTATTTTCTCATGTAAGTTGTATTTATACAGTAGTGTGTAAATTAAATTTGGTTTTTCACTGAAAACAAAAACGATATTGACGTTTGGTGAGTTTCCTAATTCCAAGAGGATTTGCATTATTTCCTGTATTCCTGAAATGTTTTTTGAGATCAAAATTGGTTTCAAAAAACCTATAGTTTAGTATGGTAAAATATTACACAAAAATGTCGTTTTCTTTTGATTTAATGCTTCCAAAGATTTTCCTTGCATCGTTTTCATTTCTTTCAAGTCTTTTTTTGATATACATGGCAGAAAAATGTCGTTAGATGAGATATTAATCAAGTTTTCCATAATGCCGGTATTGTGAAGCAAAAATGTTGGAAAAATAATTGGCCAATTAACAGTTTTTTCCTGATTAGGTCACTTTTTGGATAAATTGGGTCTCTAGTTTCCTAAATTATATTTTGACCAACCACAGCTGAATTGAAATCGGTATTTGAATTGTTTTTGTGAACATTTTGATCTAATTAGTCAATATTGTGACCAAAACTGAAAATTTCTCTGTGAATTTTATTTGCAAAATTCTCAAAAAGAAAGAAAGAAAAATAATTTATTCAAGCACAAAAAGAACAGTTTTTTAAATTTGAACAAAAAAAAAATACTATAAATTGATTTGTCCAAATTCTCTACATTGATGATAAACACGCAAACAGTTGATGATGAAATATTAATTGTCTCCATCAATAGACCAAATGTAAAAAACGCAGTGGATAGAGATACAGCTGAACTATTGTACAAAACGTTCCAAAAATTTGAAAATTCAAAAAATTTAAAAGCTGCTATTCTTCAAGGTTCTGGTGGTAATTTTTGTGCAGGTGCCGACTTAAAAGCATTATCAACTGGTAAAATGAATAAAATTATTCAAGATGATGAAGAAGGACCAATGGGTCCATCAAGAATGCTTCTATCAAAACCAGTTATTGGATGTATTGAAGGATTCGCTCTAGCAGGAGGACTAGAACTAGCTTGTTGGTGTGATCTCAGAATAATTGATGAATCTGCAGTTTTTAGTGTTTCATGCCGTAGATTTGGAGTTCCTTTGATTGATGGTGGTACAATCCGTCTTCCAAAATTAATTGGAATGTCAAGAGCATTAGATATGATTTTAACTGGAAGACCTGTTTATTCAAAAGAAGCATTGGATATTGGATTAGCAAATAGAATTGCACCAAAAGGAAAAACATTTGAGCTATCTCTTGAAATCGCTAAAAATCTTGTGAAATTCCCACAAAATTGTTTAAGAAATGATCGAATGTCAGTTTATCAAAATTTTGGATTGAATCCAAAAGATGGTATTAAAAATGAATTCATTTATGGTTTAAAAACCTTAAATTCAAAAGAATATGAAAAAGGTTCACAAAAATTTATTTCAAAAAATTACAAGAATGTATCTAAGCTTTAATCTTGAAAAAATTTAAATTTGAAATGAAATATTTTTTGTTTTTAATTTCAACTGAATCTTTACCCCATTTAAAATCTTCCCATTTCAAATTGTCTTCTATAATTTCAATGTATTCTTGTTGTAATGGTAATTTTGAATTTTCATTCAAAAAATCTAATTTTTCAAAAGTCAAAGTTTTAGGTGTTTTTATTTTTGCAAAACGAAATGAAGAATTCATCTCCTTTCCTGATATTTCAAATCTTTCAGTTTTAGTTTCAAAAAATAAAATTTCTTTTGAATTTAAAAATCTGTAAGATGTAAAATCTTCAACATTGATTGTTTTATCTGAAATTAAGTTTAAACTATACTTAAAACATGGATCTAATTTAATTAAAAAAAAATTAGAAATTTTTGTTACCTTGAGACATGTTGTAAACTTTTTTTTTGGTGTAAAAATTTTTTTGAGCTTACCAACACTATTACCACCAAATCTTGCAAATTCCAACTCTGTTGTAGTTGGTTCAACTTTTGGGTTTAATTTTTTTTTTTTCAAAGCATATTTCATCAATGAGTCTTCATTTATTTTAATTGATTCAATAGAGTATGAATTTCCTTTATAAAATGACCATCCTCTACTTCTTATATTATTTTTAAATGTTGATTTATATTTTCTTTTTAAAGATTAAATGTTTTTGTTATTTACTCAAGTGGAGGATGAATTTTGACGTCAACTAAAACATTTTCAATACTTGATTGATTTTGATATATCTCACGTAAATTTAGGACACCACAATGTTGGCATGCTTGGAAAAGTAATTTTGAGTTTAAGAAATTTTCTAACCTGAAATCAAATCAGAGTTATCAGTGTAAATATCAGTTCCAAAGATTTTTCCTTCTTCTCTTTCTTTTTGTGTTAAATATTTCAATGGTATTTCAACAGTGACTATTTTGTCTTCTTTGAATGCGTCGAACAAATTATTTTCAGGTTCGTATTGTAATACAGCTTTCATTATTTTAAATTTTGAATTAAATTTACTTTTAAACCTGTATGATTGTTTAAATTTGATTGAGGAATTACCTTTCCAGAGGTCTTTTCTTTTCAGTTGAAGTGCTCATTTCGTCTCGAATGTTGATGTTTTTGACTCGGCCAATAAAAAGTGTTGTTGCATCAAATTAAATCAGTTTTAATATTATCAAATTGTTTTTCAAAAATATAATAAATTGAACATTCAAATTGCTTGACCAATGAAATATCTATCAGTTAATTGGTTGATTATTTTCTTGTAATTTCCGTCATGGATTTCTGGAAACATCAACACGATACCACCAACTCCTCTCAAAAGAATAAAAGGAAAAGAGATGATGAAATAATAGACAGTTCAAAGAGATCAAAAATCGAAAATGTACAAAACCCACCTTCGACTATACAAATTCAAATCAACGAATACCAACGGACGAAAGATTGTAATTTTCAGCAGGAAAAAGCTAAAATACAACAAGATAATGAAATAGAAAAATCCTTTGTGAATACTAGATATTTAAATACGAATGAAGTCTTAAAACAACTTCATCAGGAAAATATGAATAGAAAATTCAAAAATATGAATATGAAATAAAAAACTTTTTTTTTTTTTTAAGGTCTTTCTGAAACAACAAATTTTCTTCTTTCTTCATGAAATTTATTATAAGCCCAAGCGTACATCAAAAATGCTTTTTTTTTTAATTTTTTTTTTTTTTTTTTTCTTACGAACAACTGCAGGTCCTCCAATTGTTTTGATTCTGTAAAGAATTTTTTTTCCAAAATTCTTGAAAGTTCCTTTCATCACATGTTGTTGAAATGGAGAAATTGAGACTTGTCTCACTCTAAAATCTTTTTCTGGCATTTTAATTGGATAAAAATTTTTAAAACCGAAACAACAGAAATATAAAAGCAATGTTGTATTATTTTATGTTAAATTCAGAAATTCATCATTTCTTTTTTTTTTTGAAAGTGGATAGAATCTTATTGGATCAAAAAAAAATGAATGTTTTGCAGTTGAGTACAAGTCTAAATGGAACTCAATATCAAGACTGCGTAAATCCAAAAGAATTTTGCTCGGAAGTCGTCAAATTCAAATTTTTAGGTTTCAGTCCTTTTCATATTCTCACAATAATTCCGACAATCATATTTTTATTTTATTTAATCATAAAATTAAAGACAACGATAAAAAATTTAAAAAGAAGAAACAGATTAATAATTAGAACATTTTATACGTACACCTGGATGCTATCTCTATTCAATTTATTCACAGTTTTCATTCAAATTTTGAATGAACTGCATTCAAACGTTTTTTCGACTTTAGGAATTTATTTTAAAACACCTTATTTAATTAACGAAACTTTTATTATATATATTGAATTTTCAGTTCTTTTGTTTTTATTAAGCGGAAAAACTTCTCAATCAACTGTTTTTTGTTGCACCACTTTCATTTCATTAATTTTGACGAACTTTTTTGTAATTATTAAAGTATAATTAAAAATTAAGTAATTAAATTTTCAAAAGGGTATTGGGTTGAACATTATCGTTCAAATTGTCGAAAAGAATTTTCTTTCTAGAATCGTTGATTTGATTGAAAACTCATGTTTTTTTTTAATTTATTCATTAATTATTTTTTTGGTACTTTTGAAATCAAGTTTTTTACCAACAAGAAAAAGTATTTATGTTTATATGATTTTTAATTTATTGTTTTTGTCGCTTTCTATTTTTGGGAACTCCTTATTGGTTGGTTGTTTCAGTTTGTAAGTGGAAAAAATATTTAATTTTGATTTTTAGAGGACATTGTTTCAATTTAATCTCCAAATTGTTTTATTCATTCTATGCTCCCATTTTTTATTTTTGTTTTTTATCAGATTTTTTTTCGCAAACAAGATACAAATAGTCAGTTCAAAGTAAAGAATAATTTCGATGAATCACAAAAAAAAAACAACAGGATGTTGGAAAAAGAACAAAAATTTATGGATAAGAATCTTTGATATTTCCAAGTACATCTAAAATTACATATTCAATATTGTGATACTTAAAAATTGAAGCAAGAGCGACAATTTCATGCTTTGTCCAGAATTTTTCATGAATAACAACTTTAGCAAAACTATTACTGGAAGATATTCTTTCCATTGTTTCCAAAAAATCATTTAAATTGTTTTTTTCTTTGGATTTTTTTTTCAATACTCTACAAAAATCTTCATTGTCAACAAATTCTTTGTCATCCTTCTTTGTTATTTTTGGTCCAAAATTGAAAGGAGGAGTGACATAATTAAATTTCCCAAATCTTTTGAATTTTACTTTGAACTTTTGTCTGAACATTTTCTGAGGTTGATATCCAATTCACGATATTATTGGTTCCATGGATAATATAAAAAGAATTTTTTTATTGAAATTAAACTTTCATTCCTGGTAACTCAAGTCTTGCATTTGCCATAGCTCTAAAAAAAATAAAAAAAATTTCATAAAAAAATTACTTTGTGACGTATTGATAAAAGAAATCAGCGTATAATAATGTTTGAATGATACCAGCAATCCATGCATTTACAGGCGCATATCCTTCAGCGAAGTATCTATAAATCCAATTTAATAAATAAATTGTTCTGTAAGCACCTAATGCGAACATATAATGACTTGTAAGTGATTCAGCTGAACCTTTTGATGTCAACATAAAAAGTTGTGGTATAACAGCAACACTTTCTAAAAAAATACTAAATGTCCAAATTATTTCAAAAAGATAAAATTGAACGTCTCTTGAAGCGAAAAGAATTGCACATACTGCACAAGGTCCAATAAGAATAAAAATTTTGTAGCCTTTTTAAAAAAAATTAATTTTAAAAAATTAAAATTTTACCTGAAAAAGTTTCATCATGTTTGAGATCATAAGTTGCTCTAAAACGGTATTTCATCAAATACCAAATGAGTGCTGTTGATGAAATGAAGAAAATCTTTTTTTTTAATTTTTTTTTTTTTTTTTTTACTTTCATTAGTGTATTGTAATATGAAACAAAACTGAAAAATAAATCAAGATATCTTGTTAAAAAGACAATAAGGTATAGTTCCATTGTTTTCAAAGAAACTCCTAAATACAAGAAAAAGACTTTTAATTTTTTTTTTTTTCCTACCTTGACATGATTTTGTCGTTAATATTTTGTAGAGTAAAATTATAATACTCGCAAGATGGAGAAAATCACCTAACAACCTAATCAAATTCATTACTCACTAAATTCACTTCACGTGGTTTTAAGAAAAAGGACCAATGAAAAGATAGTAAAATAAAATTTTTTTTTATTTTTAATTTCCAAATTCCAAAGGATGAACTTGATCATTTTGATCTTCTGGTTCATCATATACTTCTTCTGCAAGTAATCCTGTTGTCGCAGTTGTTTCGTCTTTCATGTAATTTCCATCAGTTGATTTGTTGCCTGAAATTCTTTCAACGATTAATCTCAAAATAACAACAACAAAATACAAACCAAATAAAATCACAACGAAAAATACAAGACCTGATAATGAAAAGAATACAATTCCAATATCAGAAGTTGTTTTTTCTACTTTAGAAAAATCTAAAAGTCCATCCGTAAGTTCATTGAATTTGACATATGGATCATGTAATTCTCTGATCATAAATACACCTATAGTATGTTAATTTTTTTTTTCTTTTCATGAATACCTGATGTTGTTGGTTTTGTTTCTTTTGGACCTTTTCTTCCAGTTTCTCTTGATGCTCTTTCAAGTTGTTTATAAATACCAGCTTTCCAATCTTTTGGAAATGGGCCTGAATTTGGTACACAGCCATATCCGGATCTGTAAAAAAAAAAATTAATTTGTTAATGAATTATTACCCAGCTTTTGTAAGTTTTTTTGTAACTGTATCATACAAAGCACAAACTATATTGATCAATAAATCTAAAAAACACTTACTTCCTCTAATGCAGAAAATTTGTTAAATTTTTTTCAACTTACTCTAAAGCATAATAGACAGAACATTCTGATGAAGAAACAGAAAAATGACCACCTAAATTATCGCAATCTATTGTGAAATATAATTTAAAAAACATAAAATCTCACCTCTTTGTGGAGAACCACCTGTTAATTTTGTTGTGTATGTTTGAAAAACTACAACGTCAAAAGTACCAATTTTTTCAACACCATCAACTGTAAATTTTACTGTGATGGTTTCTGTTTTTCCAGAAACATAATCGACAGCTCCATTCAAAAAATTGACAGATTGTGAATATTTCAAAGGTGTATAAAAAGTTGCTTCCTTTTGAACTGGAGCTCTATCAAATTCAGTATTCTATTTTTTTAATTTAAAATTGATTTTATTTACTTCAACTAAATTAATATCAGCTCCATTTCCATATTTTCCTTTAAAACTTGTTTTTTCAAGTCTCGGTTTTATGGTTTCTTTGAATGTCTAAAAAAATGAAAAGAAACTTTTTGTTACAGCAACATTTGCGTTATACCTGGAAACTAAATATTTAATAGTTGCTACAAGAAGTAAAAAAAAAAAAAATTCAAACTTGCTTGAGTTGCTGTGAAGATTATCCCTAAACCTAAAAACAAAGCACAAAAAAATACAAAAAACAAAGTAATAAGGCAAATTTTCCATGTTGCCGTGTTTTTGCGAGTAAATAAATTAACACCAACCTTCTTCATCACAACTTTTAACAAAAGGTTTGAACCAATCAAAATGAAAAATGAAATAAAATGAACAAAAAATAAATTTTATTTTTTACGCAGAATTTGAATGAGATACTTTGTAAATTGAACCTGAAAAGTCATCAGATATGTATAAATAACCGTCAGGAGAGAAAATTACATCTGTTGGAGTGCCAAAATAAGTTCGATAATCCAACCAACCATCTAAAAAATAATTCAGTAAAAAAATGGAATTTTCTTACCAATAAAAACTTCATACTTCCCTTCTTTCAAATCATATGTCGTTATTCGAAAACCATATTTTTCTCTTTCATCAGGATTTGATCCATGTTCTTGGAACGACTTTAAAAAAATGAAAATATTTACCTGCAATAAAAATTGAATTCTCATATTGTTTCGGAAATAAATTTCCTCGATGAAAAGCCATACCCATTGGATGAACAAATGGTGGCATTTCAATGGCAGAGGATTCATAATTTGAACAGTTGATTTTTGGATAATTTGGATCTTTTGTTGACTTTCCATAACAATAAGGAAATCCAAAATGCAAATTTTCTTCCCTTAAATGATTAATTTCATTAGGATATTTTGAATTGATTTTTGCATGATCTGTAAACCAAAAAGTTTGATTTAAAGGATCCCAATCAAAACCTAATGAATTCTTTACTCCTTTTGCGACTATTTTTTGATCAATAATAGGAGCTTGTAAACTGACTCTAATAATACTTCCCAAGGGCGTGATTGGTTCACAAGAATCACAATTACTATTAATAGCAATAAAAAGTGATTTTCCGTCAGGTGATATTTTAATATGTTTTGTAGCTTTTGGAAGTCCATCTAAAAATATCTCTGGTTCTGATTTTGATTTTTCAACATTTCTAATTTTCAAAATTTGAGTGTCTGTAGCGATATATAAATCATCTTTGAAAAAAGCTACTCCAGCAGGATTGGTCAAATTTGAAATGATTGTATTTATGGTTGTTGATGAATTTACAATCACTGAAATATTTAAAGGAATTGATAAAACTTCATGATCATTTGAGCCGATATATAAATATTTTGATGAAGTAGCCAATTGTCTTGGTTGAGAAAAAGCATGAATTTTTTCAATTTTAAAGCCTGATTTTAACCTTAATAAACTCAGGTCCACCTCTTTTTTAAGAATTAATTTTTCCGTTTTTTTTACCGTAGTTGTTTGAAAATATACATAAAAGAGTTAAACTTATGATGGCCATCACAAGGCATATTAAAAATAATATGATTAAAAAAATTTGTCGACAAGTTGTAACGTATTTTGTTTTCTTTTCTTTTTAATTTTTTTTTTTGTGATTACTTTTTGTGATTTTTCAAAGATTGGAGCCAAGAAACTCTGATTATTTTCTGGATTTTTTTCTAAAGTACTATAATTTTTTTCAACAGATCTGGGCGTTTTTTTCAGAGGTGATGTTATTGGTGGTGAAGCAGATGACCTCATTGGAAATTGAAAAGGGAATTGATTGGTTGTTTGAACCAAAGAAAAAACGGAAACTCAAACATGACTTCGATTGATTTTATGGAAATGTATAAAGCTGAAAAGAAAAAATTAAAAGAAGGTTAGAAAATGATTTGATTATGTTTACAAAAACGTTCAAGCAAAAATAAAATCTATTTTTTCAAAACGAGAAGTCGTAGATATTGAGAAATATAAAATTGGAAAGATTCCTAATATTTACTATTTTGAAGATTTTATAACAAAAGAAGAAGAAGAGATTCTACTTTCAAAAATTTACGACTCAAAAAATGAATGGATAAATTTAGAGAATAGACGTTTACAAAATTCAGGAGGAACTCCTCACCATGAAGGTATGATTGAAGAAGAGTTTCCAAAACACTTCCAAGATGTCGGAAAATTACTCAAACAAAGTGGATTTACAAAAGAGGTCGGAAAAATGAATCAAGTTTTATTGAATGAATATAAAAATGGAAAGGGCATTTCATATCATAAAGATGGTACTTTATATTTTGAATTTGCAGCTATTTTGTCTTTGAAATCAAAAGCTATTATTCATTTTAAAAAAGATAAAAAACAAGAAAAATCTGATGCTTCTGTAATTTTGAATGAAAGAAGTTTGATGATATTTACAAAAGATGCATACACTGAATACTTTCATGGTATAAATTCATCAAAAGAAGATTTGATTGACGAAAATTGTTTGAATCATGAAATTGTGAATAAAAAAGTTGGCCAAACCATTTTAAGAGACAAAGAAAGAGTTTCATTGACAATCAGAAGAACCATAAAATCAAAAGATAGGATTTATACAAATGAAGAAGAAGATGAAATAAAAAGAAGAAAAGAATGGTGGCTTCAAGGAATAAATGATAAAAACGAATAAAAATTTAATTTGATCTAATATTTGGTCTTGCAAATGTTATATGAAAATGAAAGATCTTTTTCATTTTTGAAATAATTTCAAATGTTTCGGGGTGAATTTTTACTGGAACTTCAATTTTTTGAATATCCAATGAAACTATAAAACCTCTTTCAATCATAATATCCAATAACATATCAATGGCTAATGGTTCTTCAAAGATTTTGTTTTCAGATCTAATGATACAAGTCCCAATTAAAGCTTGTCTTCTAATAATATGAATAAATTCTTCTTCAATCGTTTTGACTACTTCATCGAATAATGCTCCATTAGATTGACAATATTGATCTAAATTTTGAACTAAACGATATCTATATATTAACAGATTCAATTTTTTTTTTTTGAATTTACCTTGCATTTGATGTAATTTCATTCGCAAGTGGTATTTCGGAAATTTTATCAAAAGTTTCATTGTTTAATTCTGTTGAACTTTGATATTTCAGTTCTTTAATTAAACTACTTTTGACTGTTTCTGGATCAGGAGAAGCATCAATAAAATGATAATAAAATTTCTCTCTTAATGCTTTTAAAGATTCAAAAGTGACGTCTTTAAAGAATAAGTATCTTTTTCTAGCGATTTGTGTATCTAAATCAGTTTCTCTAACCTCTTCCTTTGCTGCTTCACTTTCACCAATTTCATCTAAATGAAGTTAAAATTTTCCTTATAAGTTCTAACCGAATAATTTTTTGGTTTTGTGAGCATTTTTTCCTCTTTCAACTTGTCTTTGAATTGATGTAGATTCATCACAAAATAAAACAAGAATATGAAAAATTGGTCTTCTAAATTTGAATTTATGAATAGTTAATTTGAATTCATTTCTTAATGAAAACATTTTATCATATAACAATGAAATACATTCCGCTTGGATTTTTGTTCTTGGAAAACCATCTAAAATAACACCAGATTGATATTTTCTTTGCAATAAATTTTCAAAAACTAATTTTACAACTTCTTTGTCTCCAATCATTTCTCCTTTTGATTTTTTTTCACGCATTTCTTGTGAATTTAATAAATCACTACAAACAATAGGAGCAGATGATAATCCACGAGCATCTTTAATGACATCAGACATTGTACCTTTTCCACTTCCAGGTGCTTTCAGTTGTTAAATTCTTTTTTTTACACAACAAACCTCCTGCTAAAAAAATAATTTCCTAAATTGTTAATTGGAAAAAAATAAACCTTTGGAAATATTAAATTTTCTCTTCCTCCAACTTGTTGAGTCAGTTTTCTAATAACTTCTGTGAAAATCAAAGTCGGGTCTTGCACTTCAAGTTCACTTGTAATATTATCAGCCTTCCTTTCTCTTTTCAGTTCTGCTGATTTTACATAAACATTATTTTTGTGAAAATGCTTGACGTTTACTTGACACTTCTTCAGAGCAAATCTCAACATGATTGGTTCTTGACCAAAAAGTAACGGTTTGACTGAATTTAGGAAGTTTAGTTGGACAAATTGGGGATTTTCATTCACCAAATTAAGAAATTAAGAATCGAATTTGGTGTTTCGGAACACCAAGTTAGACAATTCTTCGGAAATTCTGTTTTATTGCATAAACTTTGGATCAATCGATATAAATGTGAGTTTAACAGATTCCAACACCGTTTCTTTTTCCTTTTTTGTCAATTTTTTGTGAATTTCTATTAATTCGTCAATCTCTTCTTGTAAATTTTCTTTTTTTCTTTTTTTTGTGACAGATGTATTTGGTTTTCTTGCATAAACTCTAAAGGATCCACTTTTCATCGATAAAATAACTTTGTTCAAATCTTTTGGATCAAAAAATTTAATCTTCCAACAATACTCTTTTTAATTGTTTTTTAACATTTTTTTTTTGTTTTACCTTTTTTTTCTCTGTGATAAGATACATTTGTAAATTGAACTTTTAACTTCCCTTGATAATCTTTATTCTCCAATTGATTCAAAACACTATCAGTTTTCTCTTTCAAAACAGTTTGATTATTTTTTATAACTTCAACATTTGTGAAAGGGTCAACAACTGATATTTGACAAATTACAAAGGGTAAAGGATTTCCAACAAAACTTGAATTTTTTAACACTAAATTCAATTCGTATTTTAAACTTGAATACATTCGATTTGGTACCTTCTAATAAGTTTTTTTTTTTTTTTTACAATTTTTTGAGGAGCTTCTGTTCTAGTTTTACAAGATATTGTTAAGAAATTTTCTTTTTCTTTCAATATAGTTTCATCAATGGTTAGAACTTGCCATTCTCGATTTTTTTCCTCTTCTATGATTAATTCATGATCACTTTCATCGTCATCCACAGGTGTTGATAAAATAGCTAATGATTTAGCTGCTTCTATTTCATCCATTATAAAAAAAACTGTTATGGCCTGTTATTGGTTGTTTTTTATTCTTTTTGGATCTCAAGCCAAAACTTCTGCAATAAACTGATAGAGAAAAATTTTATTGAAAGTAACTACTTTACTCTTGACTCATTTTTTCAAACATTTTTTTCATCATGTTTTTTTCCTTTTGTTCACTTTGTTTAAATTTTAAATTTAATCTTTCAATTTCTTTTTTAATTTGTGAGTCATTTGGATAAGTTTCTTTTTGAAAATTAAAAAAAAAAAAAAAAAAACCTTCAAAAAAAATTAAAGATGACCATGTGATTTTTACCTCTTGCTTTCAGTAAATCAACTTTTGCTCTGTCAAGATCTAAAAAAAAAAAAATACAATTTAATTTTTTCATTTTTCTTACCATTCAAACCCAAATAACTTTGACCTCTTCTAAAAATACCTTTAACATTATCAGGATTTATATGAAGCGCTTTTTGAACATTATCTAAAGATTTTTGATAATTATTCAATTTCAAATAACATAATGACAAATTCATGTGAACAGAAACTCTTAATTCTTGAATTTCAATATCTTGAGGTGATTTGACTTTTTTTGAATTTCCATTTTGTCCACCAGAGAGCACATCAGTTACATTTGTATTTAAACCGTTAATATATAAAAAAATTTTGTTATAAAGATGACAAGCTCTTTTGTATTCACCTTGTTTTAAAAACTCATTTCCTTGTTTCTTTAGGTCAAGAGAAATTTCAATTTTCTCTTTTATAGTTTGAGGCATTTTTTGTGTTGAAGTCATGATTACAATTGATTGGTTATTGAAAGGGAAAGTAAAATTTATTTTTTTTTTTTTTGAGATTTACAAAAGAACACATCCTCCTTTCTTTTTTGGTTCTGGTTTTACAGTTCCATTTGGATCAAAGTCTCTTAAAGTTTTAATGATACCAATAAAAGCTTCGTCCACATTTGTTCTCGTTTTCGCTGAACATTCAAAATAAGGTATATTCCATGTACCTTTATTTGAATGACGATCGAGAGTATCTTTTATAGAATTCGCAGTAATTTCTCTTTCACTGACTAAATCACTTTTGTTTCCTACGAGTACTTGAGTTTTTTGAAATTAAAAAAAAAAAGAGTACCAATCGGAAATGAATCTACATCTTTGACTTGTGATATTTTTTTAATAAAAGTATCGACATCTGTCATTGTTCTTTTTTTTGTCAAATCAAAAACCAAAACAAAACCATCTGAACTTCTCATATAAGTATCTCTCAAAGCTGAATATTCTTCTTGTCCAGCTGTATCTAATATTTGAAGTAAATAAGTTTTTCCTTCAACGTTTGTCTGTTTTGAATATGAATCTTCGATAGTTGGGTCATATTCTTCAAGGAAAGTGTTTTGTACATATTGGACAGTCAAACCTTTTATATTAATGATGTTTTATATTCTTACAACTTTTTCCAACACCACCACCTCCAATTACGGCTACCTTATATTCTTTATAACTCATCACTAAGTCTCACTTTTCAGTCACTCTTAAAATTAAAAAAAGAAAAAATTGACCAATAAACAGATGACTCAAAATTTACGAACATCAAATCAAGTTCACAAATCAAAATTTATTAAAATCTTAAACGACTACAATTTTGTCATCTTCTGTAGGAACATAGAAGTGAATCAATGTATCCGAAAAAATTTCTGTCAAAGCAACAAATGGAAATGATATTTGAGACACGAAAGGATGTTGTAATAATTCAAAAACGCTTCGTCTTTTTTTTGGATTTTTTATCAAACAACAATGTATAAAATCAACAAATTCAGGAGACCAATCATTTGGATTTTTTAATTTGGGTGGTGGTTGAGTTGCAATAATATATAAAGCTCTCAAAGGAGGTAACTCAGCATGTGGTGTGCATCCTTCAGCCATTTCTAATGATAAAATACCTAAACTCCAAACATCAACAGCAATATCATATTCAGATCCTCTAATGATCTCAGGAGCCATATAATGAGGTGTACCTTGATCAGATCGACATTTATCCTTTTTATTTTCTAATTGCACAGCATAATCAAATCCATAAATTTTAACTCTTCCATGGTTATCCTTTTGAAAAATAAATTTTTTTTTTCATCTTACAATAAACACGTTTTGGCTTTTAATATCACCATGAATTCTCAGATTGTTATGAAGATAATTCAATGCTAAAAGAATATCTCTCAAAATACATCCAATTCTAAATTCACTGAACAAGAAATTCTGAGTTTGTTTGAATTTATCAGCAATATCCAATTCATGAGATAGAGTTAATCCATTTGGTATATTTTCATAACATATCCACAACTCTTGATCATTTGAGTAACAATTTTTGTATTCTAAAATATTTTGATGTTTTGAAGTAGCGTTCATGAAAATATTATTTTCAATACCTCCTAAATTTGTATTTTCATCAATCAAAAATATTTCAACCAGATAACTTTCAAATGGAAATTGTATTTCTTTCGCTGTATAAAGATTTGCTCTTATTTTATCCATCTGAAAAAGTTCAATTTTTTGTTGGAAATTACTGTAAATAGTTCAAAAGGGTCTTCTAATGATAGATATTCAACTATTTTTTGTGATTCAGGAATTATTTCTTCTTGTCCATCTTTTTCATTTTTCATTAATTCATGCAATGGAGTTCCATAATCTAAATATAAATATATTTGAAAGTAAACTTACTTTTAAGTACTGATTTCCATTGTTCAGGTAATCCATTCAATGAAGTATCAACGTGAACTAATTGTTGAAGTTCGTTTGGTCTTGTTATAATCTATTTTTTTTTTCAATCAATTTTTTTTATAATTCTTACAGAGAAAGGATCTTTTTTCTGTTTTTCTGCTATTTTTTTTGTAACGTTTGGTATTAGATTTTTTGGTATATTTTCGGTGTCTGTATTGACTGTACCATGAACCAGACCTTTCCAAGATTCTGGTATGCCTTTTAAAGTTCCTTCTTTCGTGTCAACTTCAACATGAACTCCTTTTTGGAAATTCAGCTTTTTTTTTTTTAATGAATTTTATTTTATTTTTTTTACTGGTTGAGAAATTTCGGCTTCTTCATTCAATTTTTTTGAATTGATTTCTTTTAAATTTTTTGTTTCTAATCCTTTTCTTCCTGATATTAAAACTGAACAGTTCTCATGAAAAAATTTATCTTTTATTTCTGCTGAAAGATTTGTCACTTCGATTTCGGTTTTTCCACCACCACCCCTGATTTTTTTAGTTTTTTTTTACAATATTACCAAAATGCTCTAGAACATCCTCTTTTCGTCAATTCAGCGCAATTATCAAAAAATTGTTTCCAAGTCCTTTTTCACAACGGTTAAAATATTTTTCGAACCATTCTGATTTTACGTATAATATATGTTTTGTTTCTGGGTCTTCAAGATGAGTGATTTTTATTTTCACCTTCGACATGATTTGTTAAAAATGGTTATCCAATCATAAATCACCCGATCGATAATTTGATAAATACAAGATGACCTTAACCGATTTTTTTAAGAGCGAAGATTTTTGGAAATATACAGCTATAGGAGCTGTTTCTTCTTATTTATCATTGAAAATATTCCGTAAAGTGGCTATACTTGGACCTGTTGTTCGTGGACATCATGACTTGTCCGGAAAAATTGTGGTGGTCACAGGTGTGAAAAAAATTAAAAAATTAAATTTTTATAGGTAGTTCTAGTGGTATAGGATATGCTACTGCTGATATTTTAGCTGGTATGGGAGCAACAATAATTTTTGCTTGTCGAAATGAAAAAAAAACAAAAAAAGCGATGACAGAAATTGAAGAAAAAACAAAAAACAACAATGTAAAAAAAAAAATTAAAATTAAAAATATAGTTACATTTTATTCAATTGGACCTTTCTGATTTTGAAAGTATTGAAAAATTCCACAAAGAATTTACTTCAAAATTTGATAAATTAGATATCTTGGTAAATAACGCTGCTGGATTTTCAAAACTTGAAGATAAGTTAACAACCAAACAGGGATTTGAATTAATGTTCGGTGTGAACCATTTAGGTCATCATTTCTTAACAAAAGTAATTTCCAAAATTCATTTTTAATCATCCTTTAGTTATTGATTCCTTCATTGGCAAAGACAAAAGGAAGAATAGTATACGTAGGATCAGAGGCACATCATTTTATCAAAGAAACAGAAAAGGATTTTGATTTTCACAAATTCACTAATTTTCCAATTGAAGGTAGATCATCTTCTTTGACAGGATTATTTGAACAATATTGTTCAGTTAAAATTTGCAACATCTTTCATACAAATATACTTCACAAATTATATTTTGAAAAATATGGTATTACATCAGTTGCTATGTGTCCTGGATTCGTTGAATTAACAAACGATCTTGATCCTTTGGGTTGGGGAAAATTGATGTTATTGAAATGGCCAATCAACTGGATTTTCGGAAAAGATCTTCATAATGGTGCTCAATGTGTTATTCATTGTTCTATTAAACCTGTTAAAAGTGGAAAATTTTATCTCAACAACAAAGAAATTGAACCAACAGATTTAGCAAAATCAAAAAAAATTTCTCAAGAGTTATGGGATTGGAGTGAATCTCAATGTTGTAATTTTTCAGAATACTACAAAAATTTCAACAAATAAAAAATTTTATTTTTTTTTTTAAATTGGAAATCAAATTTGACCAATCGCTGCTGTTCTTTAGTACAATTGAAAAAGTAGTCAAAGCGAAAAATGAGTATTTCAGATGATTTAGTTTGGAAGTAAAAAACAAATAAAAATACTAAAAATAAATAGAATTTTAGATAAACAATTTTGTTCATACAAAACAAAAGCTTTAGATCAAAAAATCTGCAAACATCCAATGAATATATATCAAGTTTGTCGTATGATGTTTTGTCCATTGGCAAATAGTAATTACGCTACTGTAATTGAAAAAAGAGGTCAAGTGTTTTTATGCATCAAATCAGTTGAAAGAAGTCATTTACCTTCCAAACTTTGGGATAAAATTTTACTTGATAAAAGTAAAGAAAAAGCACTTGAAGAAATTGAAAAATATTTACAATTTTGGGATAAAAGAGATATTTATAGGTGCAAATTACGTTATACCAAAATTACAGATTACTTGAAAAGAATGAGAAAAATTAGAGCAAGAGGACAACCAAAATATGTCACTGTAAAAAAAAAAGTAGAAAGAAGATTAAGATCAAGAGAAAAAAGAGCATTAAGTGTTGCTCAAATTGAAAATAAAATTCAAGCTCAATTATTAGATCGTTTAAGAAGTGGTGTTTATGGTGATTTATATAAATTCAAAGATGATGTAAAAGAGAAAGAAAAAGATGAACAAGAACAAGAAGAAGAACTATCTGAAGATGAATTAGAATTCATTGCAACTGATTATGATACAGAAGATGATTATGAAGACGATTTAGAAGATATTTATAATGAATATGAACAAGAAGAAGAATCTGAACAAGAAGAAGAAGAAGAAATTGAACAAAAACCAAAAAAGAAAAGAAAACATCTTAATATTGAATATGAAAAAATTTAAAAGTTATTTTCCAAATCTTTGGGTTGTTTTTGAAAATTGATTTAAAATGAAATAAAATTCATTTTTTGAAAATTGACTATTTTGATGATGACTTGAATGTTATTACTTTCTTTTTTTTATCTTACTATATTTCCGTGAATCTTAAATGTAATGGTGGGTATTCATTTAACACAAATGGTTTTGAATAAATTATCAGTCTGGAAAATGAGTTTTTTTTTTTTGAGTTTACAAATCAGGTTCTATAAAATAAGTGTCATTTAATTTTTTTTCTTTTGATAATTCTAATATTTTCGGTTTGCCTTTTTATACCATTAGAAATATTTGAAAAAAAAATCATACTTGAATTCTCAAAAGTAAAATGATTCTGAAATGTGTTAGGTTCTATAACACCTTTTTTATCATATATTGAGATTAGAGGTATTTTTAATTCTTCAGCCCATTGTATTATATTTCGGATTTCGTTTAAGTTTTTTGAGTATTCTTTGCTTATGCAAATGGACAAATGTTTTGGTATTTTCAAATTTTCATTATTCTGTATTGGTATTGCATAGAATGATTTCAAAAATCTATATACATAAATGAGAAGTTTCCAAACAAAATACATTGTTGGTTTTGACTGATTACAATTTACCAATCAAAATTAGACAGTTGTCCATTTTTCAAGAAGTTCATTTTTTTTTCGAAAATAAAGAGATTTTTTTAATTTAATCTCTTGGAGGTTTTTCGAACCAATCAGAATTTTTGTTACCTTCCATTGGAAGTTGTTTGAAATGAGGTAAACTCAAAGAACAAAAAAAAATTAAAATGAAAAAGATTCGCAATTTTGTTTACTATATGTTTCATTTTAATATATATAAAACAATTAAAACCACCAGAAATTGTAGAAATTGATGTTGTTTACACATGGGTAAAATTCAAAAAATGTATTTTTAAAAAATGAAAAAGGTGAATGGAAGTGATCCTAAACATATTGAAAGTAAAAAAACAATTAAATGAAAATACTTCTTTTTAGATTTGAGGAAATTTTCAACAAAAAATCAAAGTTCTGATACAGTAGGCACAAATAGGTATCGTGATAATGATGAACTGAAATATTCATTACGTTCTATTGAAAAAAATGCGAATTGGGTTCGAAAAGTAAGCTCAAATTTTTCTTTGACTTGAAGGTTTGGCTTGTAACAAATGGACAAGTACCAAATTGGTTAGACACAACTAAAGTAAATGTAGTTAAACATGTAAAGAAAAAAATGATATTTTAACTTAAAGTCGGATATTTTCTTAAGTATTTTATGTTGAAAAATTCTAATCATTTCAAAGATCAATCTCATTTGCCAACATTCAGTAATTTGATTTGTTTTTAAAATATTTAGGTTCACCTGCTATTGAAGCTAATATCCATAGAATTAAAGGATTATCAAATCAATTCATTTATTTAAATGATGATGTTTTTTTTGGTAATGAGATTCACCCAGAAGATTTTTATTCAGACCATGATGGATGGAAGTAAAATTACAAAAAAAAATAACACTAATTAAGAGTTTATTTATCTTGGGATGTTCCTGGATGTTTGAAATAAAATAGAAAAAATTAACGGTTTTTAGGTGCTGAAGGATGCTCGGATAGTTATATAGGCGATGGTTTTTGTGATTCTGCTTGTAATGTCGCAGAATGTGATTTTGATGGAGGTGATTGTAAAGGCCAATCAACAGCGAAAGATACTTGCCATAAGAGTTGTCCAAGTTCATGGTGGTCGGATAAATTTTGTGATTCAGGTTGTAATCGAGTAGAATGTGCATTTGATGGAGGTGATTGTGGATTGAAGAATATTAAAGAACATATCAAAAATGAATATAATGTAACTGTTGACGAATCAACACCTTCTATGATTTTCAATATTTCATCCATTGGAGAAGTCGTTACCTCAGGTTACCATAATAATCCATCTATTGTTAGATCTGCAAGTATTTCTTCAACACTTCATATTTTAGCGTTGACTTTTTATAAAGTCAAAACTGATTTGGGAGATGTGAAAGTTGTCATTAAAGGAAAGAAAAAAAAATTGAAAATTTTCATTAAATTCAAAAAAAATAATTCATCAAATTCTTTGAAAAATACAACTATAATTGAAAAAGCAGGTGAGAGAAAACTTCAATTTTTCAGTCAAATTCATCTAATCAAAGAGGTTGGTCATCCAAAAATTGTGAAATATTCAACAAAGGAGTATTATGAAGAACAAAAAAAGAAATTTTTGAGACGGAATAAATTCAATCAACATTTTAAATCTACATTAAAATCAACTTCAAAAACCAGAAGTTCTGTTGGTGGAAGACAATTATTAATTGATAAATTTGGTGCTTCATTAATTCACGTTAATCATTTATTGAATGATGAATTTGGAAGAATTTCAAGAAAAGTACCTGCTCATATGCCTCATTTTATTGATAAAAGAATCATGGAAAAAATAGAAAGAAAATGGGAATCACAATTCAACAAAACGAGTTCAAACCGATTTAGATCAGAAGATGACATGCAATACAGTTTTACATATTTTTATTATATAATGCAAAAATACAATGAAAAGAATTTGAATGAATTATTTTTTGAATTTGATAAAAATGGAAATGGTATTTTAGATGAATATGAAATTCAATTGATGGCTTATTCTCTGTGGAAGAATAAAGTTGAATTGGAAGGTATAAAACCAGAAACAGAGAAAATGAAGAAGAAATATTTGAAAATTGTTATGAAAAAAATATATCAGACAATCAAGTATTCATCATCAACGAGACCTGATTTGTTGTCATTTATCCAATCAGATTTGACAGAATTTCTACCAAAAAAACGACAAAAATATAAATATCAATTTATGACTTTGGATGAAGTTGCTTTTGATATGGTTAGAGATGATAATCGAGAAGTAAATTCACAATTGGATAATATTCGTTATAAATTGCCCAAATTTGTATGTTTGAATGATGGTTTGATTTTAGAAGTTTTAATTCATTTTATTTTAGATATGAACAAAACAAGTCCAAATGAAAAAGTTGTAAAGACACTTCATCAATTTTATAATTGGTATTTTCCTAAAATTTCAAAATTTGAATTGAGAAAAGGACAGAGGAATAAGTATTTATATATTGATGATTTTGAAAAACCAACATTTTTGTTTGAGAAAATTTTGACAAATTTTGGTATTTTGTTGATTATGGCGTTGGAATTTTTGATATTGATGAAATAAATATTTTAAGGGATTTCATTTGCCTATATTATTTGTCTTGATGGATTTTCAAATGATCTTGCAAAGTTCTATAGTCAAGTCACATTTCTTTAAAGTTCAATTCTCTGCTGATGGTATTTTTTTGCTGAAGATAATTTTCCTTCATATATTTTAAATTTAGATCATTTAATTTAGTTTTGTTTTCCACAAATAATCCTCTAATTGGACAAATTCTTAAAAATAGATTTTCATTTCCGAAAAAGAATGAGTGAAGAAATAGAACTAATAATTAACTACAACAAAGAAACTTATCCTCTACAGTTTGATACAAATTGTACTATTTCAAAACTCAAAGAACTTGTTGAATTTATCCTCGGAGTACCAAAAAATCGTCAAAAAATTTTAGGAATAAAAAATCTGAACGGAAAAGATGAATTTGTAAGAAAATATTATTTCTAATCTTTAAAAGACAACTCTATCAGAACTTGGTTTGAAGAACAAATCCAAAATTACGATAGTCGGAACAAATGAAGATTTTGTGGACGTGGAAAATGAAACAGAAAATAATATTCAAGAATTAGACTTTGAAGAGATTAATAAAGAAGAATTTAATCAAAAATATTCTGAAAAACAAAACGTGTTTGAAATTGAAAGTGATGATGAAATTGATAATGATAGTGATGATGTTATGGTCATTGAAAAACAACCAGAAGATTTAAGACAATTTCTTGAATTAATATCAAACTCAAAAGATCATCCATATTTTTTCAATGGCACTTATGATGATGCATTTGATGAAAGTAGAAGACAATCAAAGATTTTAATTTCAATTTTGTATTCTGAAAGTATTGAAGATTCTGTATTATTTTGCAAGTAAAACAAACAATATATTAACAAAAAAGAAAAATTTTAAGCAACGAAATTATTTTAGAAATGATTTCTAACAACTTCATTTTGTGGTGTGGAAATATTGAAAATGAAAAACAAATTGCATCTTTACAAAGGATGATGATGAGAAATGGAATGATTGGATCAACATTTGAACCAAAAATATTCCCAGCAACATCTCTTGTTGCTTATTTTAATAAGAGCATTTCTATCTTGGATATTATTGAAGGACCAATAGAAATTGATAATTTAATATCAAAATTATTTCATGTTTTAGAAACTTATGGTGATTTATTGAAAGAAGATATTGATACAACATCAAATTATCAAAAAAGTAAAACAGAAGTATTGCTTGATGAGCAAGATTTGAAGTATCAAGAAATTGTTAAAAAGGATTTAGAAAAATTTGAAAAAGAAAAAATTGAAAAAGAAAAAGCAGAAATGGAAAGAAAACAAAAAGAAGAATTGGAAAATCAAAAAAAATTAAATTTTGAAAAAAAGAAAAAAAATTTTCCTGACGAACCAAAAGATGGAGAAAAAGAAATTTCAAAAATTTTGTTCAGATTATCAAATGGATCAAAAATTGAAAGAAAGTTTAAAGATACAGATACAATAGAATTATTATTTGATTTCTTGGAAGTCAAATATGGTTTGGATTCTGAAAAAATCGAATTGTTTTTAAATTTTCCAAAAAAGAACTACAATATCTCTAATATCCAAAATTTGACTTTAAAATCTGAAAATTTATGCCCTAAAGCAGCGTTATTTGTAAAAGATATATCAATGGATGAAGAATAAATATTTAATTGATTTAACAATCTCAATCGTGAAAAATCTTAATTAAAGTTTTTAGATGAAAAAAATGTCTTTAAACATCTGTTGTATTTTTCATTAGTGCCATATTTTTTGATGAAATATTTATTGTGACAAAGGTTGGTTTTTCATCAAAAAACAACAAATTTTAAGTTCAAAATATCCTCAAAGGTTTGAGGATTATCTTTTTAGGTATCTGTAAGATTTGTAAATCCTCATTTTTGAAATAGTTATTATTGAAGGAAAAAGATGATTATATAAATAATTGAAATGATACTTCCTTCAATTATTCTCATCCTTCGTTATATTATTGGAACACCATAATGTGATTCCACAGTTAATTAATACGGAAATATATGGTTGAGGATCGAATCTCAAGTGATGAATTTTTTTGTCTGGTGAATGCTGTTGTGGAAAAAACACCAGACATTGATTGGCTCAATATTAAACATGCACAATTCAAAAAACAAAGAGTTAAACTTTCATTCATCGTTATTATTGTTGGAATTATTTGACTTTGATACATCTTTTTTATTTGAATGGAACCAGGGTAATTCAGTATAAGGAATTGAATGAGAATTTTCAGAATGATTTAATAAATTCTGCACTGATAACTGTTGTTTTCTAGGTGACTTTAAGATTTCGTCTTTGATTTCATGGTTCATTTTTGGAGACCCTTGAGAATTGGACTGAAAAATAGATATTTTATCTTGAAGAAAATCATGTTCATTCTTACCTTTTAATTCATCAACATTATCATTTTTTTGTTTGTACTTGTACTCTTTTTTGAAGTTCAAATCTAATATTGTTTTCTTTGGCCATCTTTTAATATTGTACTGCCTACACAGTCGCTTCAAATTTTTGAGTTCTATGCCCAAAATGACGCACGCTTCACTCATGGAATGACCAAAGCAATTCTGCACGTCTTGCTTGGAAACTTCTTTCATGGTGGTGACAACGGTTGTCCAATGGATGAGAAATATGGATTTATCCAAAATTGTGCTGAAAATTAGGTTCAAACCCGAAAAATTACCATTTTTGGTTCGAAGAATATTTGCTCCAAATCCATAAATGGACCGTCACATCTCTGAAAAAAGGATATTTACAACTACGGAAAACGCTTAAATTTCCGATAAATTCCGAATTGTTCCAGCTACCAATGTCGATATACACAGAAGGAGCAATTTTCCATCGAATTTGAAAAAAAAAAAAAGTAAAAATTAAGAAAAAAAAAATGACTTCCATTTACTTCCATTTTTAAAAAAAAATAGTTCTTTGAATAACATTGCATCAAATAGCTCACGAAATTCAAAATGAATTTATTCAACAATTTTTTCTATTTTTTTTTCACATCTTCGGACATCCAATGAAATTCTGATAAAACATGCTGTGGATTTGTTTCAGTTAAAAGGCTATTCATACCGACTTTTGATTTTTGAACATCTTCTGAATTTGAATTTTTAACATCTGACTTTTGTGAATCTTCTTGTGTTTGTTTCTTTACTTTTTTTTTTTTTGCAGATGTTGGAAGTTTTTCTTTCTGTTTAAAGTTCTCTTCTTTATAAACTTTCATAAAATTTAAATCTAGTTTTGTTTTTTTTGGCCATTTAGTAACATTATACTTTCGACAAAGTCTTTTTAGATCTTTCATTTGTATTTTAAGTATTGTACAGGCTTCATTCATTGTGTACCCAAAACATGCTTCAAACTCTTCCTTAGAAACTTCTCTTCTCTCAGTGTTGACCATTGTTGTTTGGGTATGGAAATGAAAAAATTTGTCCTAATTTGGCTATTTATCATAATTCTTGATTTGGTAATTTTTTCAAATTTTGCCAAAATAATGACAATGACACCCGAAAATAAAATTCCGAAATTCCTGAATTCCGAAAGTTTATTTATTTAAATCGTAATTTATCTTCAATAAAAGTCAAAACTTTTGATTTTCTCTTTTCCGATTTTTTCATTTCCGGAACTTCATCTTTTGATCCTAAATCTGTAGATGCTCTTGCCGATTTGGCCTTTTTGAATAATGAAGATAGATCTTTAGATTTCCTTCCATAATTACTTTTTCTGTTTTTTGAACTTGAACAAACAAAATGACTTCGAATTGCTACTTCTAAACATTTTTTAATTCCAATTTCTTCAATAACAGAAACTTCAACATATGCAACACTTCCTGTGACTTCAGCCAATACTTTTCCTTCCTTTTCTGTGATAGGTGACTGTCCTTTTAGTTTCATTTTTTTGATGGTCTCTTTATCATCCCTGAGACTTGTTTTAGTTCCAACTACAATAAGAACTGCTTTTCCACATAATTTTTTGATTTCAGGAGCCCATTTATTGATTAAGTGATTATAAGAATCATAATCATCAACTGAAAAACATAATAAAACAACATCTGTTTCAACATCCCATTTTGATTCATTCATCAAACTTCTACTTTTATATTTTGCTTCATTATATTCATCTATATGAAAATAAATGTCATCTTTCAAAAAAGAAGCAATTATATTGTTATTTAAATCTTAGAATTATTAAGAATATAAAATTGCTTACCTCCTCGATCTTTTAAAAGAGCTTCTTTTAATTTTGATTTTCCAACAGTTTCATTGCCTACAAGCGCACATTTTAATTTTGTCGGTTGATGAGTTTCAAAATGAATGAAATGATCTAATAACTCTACTTCAGGTTTTACTATTTGATCATAACCAACATAACTTGATTTATAATATCCATGTAAATAAATGTCGATTTTAGTTTCCTTTTTCTCTTGAATATATTTGTTCAAATGATTCATCAACTCACTACAAACATCAAAATAGTTTTTTTTTTCTTCTAATAATTGGAAATATTTTGATTCTTTTGGTGGCATGAATTTTTCGACTTTGAAATAATGATCAAGCAAATAAGGATGAAACCTCAACCAAATTGAATCATCTTTTGAAATTAACAAAATATAATTAATTATTACCTTTGGAAATATCAAAATAACGTTTCGAAGTTTTTCTAAAATTAGAAATAGATTCCAAATCTAGAAATTGGAAAATCAATAGAATTGATGAATTTTTGACTGGAGAAAATGATTCATCATTACTATCTTTTGTCACTAAATCCATAAAAAATTCGGATAAAAATGAAGCTTCTTCTATATGATGAGATTCAAGTGCGTATAGTATTGAACCAATATTATGATGTTCTTTGATATATTTTCTGATGTCATAATGAATGAATAACTCTTTTAAGGTTAATCCAGCATTTTTACAAATATCAACATCTTCTGTTTTAGTGAGAATTTCGACGATATTGTCTAAAAGATAAACTTTGATTTGATAAACTCCTCTGTCTAATTTTTTAAATTTTTGATTTTGTTTTACCATATTTTGAAAGTAATTTGATGGTTTTAAATGTATAGTTTGTGTATTCCAAGTCTTCCCTTAACTCTGATAGTGTTTTAGAAATTCTTTTGAAGTAATTTGAATTTTGAAAAATGTATGAACAAAATTCAGGAGTTTGACATAATTCGAAAGTAAATAAACTAAAAAGAATCGATATTTGAATGTTAATGCTTCGTTCTTCGTCTGTAGTCAATTTTTTTAAATGTTCCGTAAAAAACTCAAGAAGAGGATTTTCTGGTATACTGATTTCTATGAAAAAAAAAGTGAGAATATTTTCGACTTACTCATATTATCAGTTAACTCTTTGATCACTAGTTCCGTGTTTTTTGTCAATAGTTCAGGCTCTTCTTCAAGAACTTTTGTTACGACTTGGAAGAAGTCATCAAGTTGTTCTAATTGTTAGATTTTTTATTTTTGAACCTTTTTTGACAGATTTTAGTGTCTCTTTTAATTTATCGAGTTGTGGTTTGTTCTTATCCAAAATGTTCATCGTTTTGGATTTGACCAATAAGATAATTGAAATGAAAAAAAAAATTATTTCATTTTTCCTCTAAAAAATTTCATTCAATCTGTGGATAATCAAAGTTCGCAGAAGGAAATTATTCCAGGAGTTGAAAAAAAAAAACACTGAATTTTTGATGAATATTCGAATTGTGTTTAAGAGTTATTGTGTTGTGCACAATAATTCCTTTAATTTATCAAAGCTCTTTTGTAATTTATATTTTGTATAAATTGATGTGATTGGAGACAAAATTTTTGTGATGAAACTTTTCCAACGAAGGTCGGCATGATAAAAAATTTTAGTTTCTCTTTCAGCTATTCTTTCAAATGTCACAGTCAAAATTTCTTGAAATGCTTCAGAATCAATATCAAATTGAATTAATTTTTCTTTTTCGTAATTTATTACTTCAAAATTCATTTTCAATTGATAATTCTCGTTCATTTGGTATACTTGCACTATTTTAAGTCCTTTTTTAGTTTCTTTGTTTCCTATAATCTTTGAATCAATTATTCCATCTGCCCATTTTGTTATTTTTTCGTCAATAAACCAAGGTAGAATATCTTTTGGTGGTGCTTTCAAAATTACTTCCAAAGAATAACCTGAATTTTGAATGTTATAGTTGTAAATAATTCCAACAAAAACTACAAGAACAACAACCAATAACTTCATATTTATCCGGTGAAATATCCAATGAAACCATTTCTTTTTTCAATGACAAAAAACATTAAAGGAATAGTTTTTGACTTGGATGGAACTTTGACAGTTCCATGTTTAAATTTTTCTGTATGGAAATAATAAATTGAACTTTTAGTTAATGAGAGAGAAATTGAAAATACCAAAAGGCGACGTTTTGCAAATAATTCATCAATATGGAGATTCAAAAAAACAAGAAGCATTTCAAATTATTCATGAAATGGAAGGTACAAAAATGTCAATTAAATTAAAAATTACAAGAGGAAGGAAATATTAAATTACAATTCCAGCCAGAAATTGAGGTTGTACTGTCACATTTAAAAAAAAAAAAAATTCCAATTGGGTTGTTGACAAGAAACAGTGAAGCTTCTACTAAATTTTTCTTGGAGAAATTATACAAAACTCATAAAATCAAAAACGTTTTTGATCCAATAATTTCAAGAGAATTTCAAATGGAAAAAGAGTTTAGAGTAAAGCCTCATCCATATTCTTTGGAATACATCTCAAATGTTTGGAAAATACCAGCAGAAAATATATTGATGGTTGGAGACTCAATTCATGACATAAAATGTGGTATCAATGCAGGAACACAAACATGTTATTTTAATTCAAATAATGTAACACTGGAACATGATTCAACTTATAAAATAGATTCATTGAGCGAAATAAAATTGATTATTGATTGATTTTACAATGGGCTATTTTGTACAGAGTCAGGTTTTTGATTTTGGTCCAACTGTAGTTTACTTTTTGATTTTACGTCTTTGAATATTTCAAAAGGATCACTTCCTATAGGATCAGATAGTTTTCTTTTTGGTTTTGAATAACCTTCTCCAAGATCAAAAATTTCTAAGTTGTCGCTTACAGCCATCTGTATGATTCTGGTTTTTCTTTGTTGTTGGTCCAACTCATATTTCCATGAGTATCCTTTTTGGAACTCTGTTATAATGTTTTCTGTATCTTGTTTGGTTTCAATTTCCATCTGTTTTACTTTTAGAGCTGTTGGAGTTGATTGGTCAAATTTGTATTGATTTCCTTATTTAGTCCATGAGAATTACTGTTTTGAAAAAAAAAAAGAAAAATGGAAATTTCTTTATTTTTCTTCCTTAGGAGTTTTATTGGTCAATTTTAAACATGAATCCCACCACACAAAAGTATGAGGAACATTTTCAAATGTCCACAACTTATACAGATTCTTCAGAACCACAATTAAAAGCTCTCGAACAGAATTTTATATTCATCAACAAATACATACCTTCTTATTTATTTGAAAAAAATAAAAAACAGCTATTCATCGCAGATTATGGGAGTTCAGAAGGAAAAAATGCTACTATTCTTATGAAACATGTTATTTCATTAATAAAAACAGCTAAAAAAGAATCAAAAGTTCATATTTATTTCACAGATCGTGAATCAAATCAATGGCAAACTTTGTTTTCTCTCATTAATCAAAAAGATGAAATTTTAAATTTTGAAAACAATGTTTTATGCAGTTGCATTGGAAAATCATTTTATTCACAAATATTTCCAGAGAATTCAATTGATTTTGCCTTCTCTGGAAATTCATTTCATTGGGCTTCTGAGAATTACAACAAAGTGACAACGAACAAAGGTTTAGCAAAACAAGATTGGGAAAATATTTTAAGAAATAGATCCATGGAGTTGAAACCAGGTGGTATTTTAATTGTCAATTTTGTTGCATTCGATGAAAATTTAAAACCTCCTTTTTATCTTCAAATTTTAAAGAAAGTTATGAAAGAAATGGTGAAACAAAATAAATTAAAAACAGAAGAAATTCAATCCTTTTATTTACCTGTTCATCGTCGCAAAGAAGAAGATATTTTAGATCAAGAAATTTTTCAAAAATATCAACTTCAATTATTGGATTCAAAAGTTGATTATTTTCCAAATCCAATGTTTGATGAATATCATTTACATTTAAAAAATGGCATGGAAATAAATAAAGCAGCATCAATTTATGCTAAAAAAGTAATTGCATGGAATAGAGGATATGGTGAATTCTTTTATGAATTAATGTTAAAAAACAGAAAAAATGAAGAAAAAGAGATTCTTTTGATCGAGTTGTTTGACAGAGTTCACGATGAAATTGTCAAGAATGTTGATCAATGCCAAGTCAATGGACATCAAATATATTTGGCAATCAGAAAGATTCAGAACATTTCTAAATTATAAAATATGGAACTGAAAATGCCAAAAATGTATAATTTTTCTTTAATTTTTTTTTTCCCATTCAAAATTTTTATTCTTTCATGCTAGAAGCAGTAAATGGTTTTCCAACTTACGATTGGTTTGTAAGTGATTGTAAATCTTTGTAAATTTGAGGAATTTTTTAGACAGTTTTCCATTTTACAAAAATTTACAAATTCAAAAAAAACAAAATTTATTAACTTTGGTAATGCCCATGTTCAAATCTCCAATTGTACAAGCCTGCAATAATCATAATAATGTTTGAATGTTTTAATTCATCTTCTTTATAAATATTATTTAAGCAAGCATATTTTTAAAAAATTATTTACATGTTCAATTTTTCTTTGTTCAGTTCTTGCTGTTTTATCGAATTTTTTTCTTTTTTTTGAAGGTTCACTTGAAGTTTCGATTTTTTTACGTTTCAATTGTGGTTGTGAATAACCAACAACAACATTGTCACAATTATAAAATTTTGAATCTGATATTGCATACGAATTACTTTCTTTTAATATTTGATCAAATAATGGGTTATATTTAACTGCCAAATTGTCCTGATATTTCCCTTAGAATATTTGTTATGACCCTAAAATAAGAAATATAAATAAAACCTTATAATTTTTCCTTCAAAATCAACTAAAAGCATAGTTTGACGAAAATGGCAACATTTATCATTTCTGTAATACAATTCTTGTGGATAAGTACGAGTTATTGGATGAGTGGTTCCATCAATAATAAATGCTGTACAATCACTCATTGTGAAGTGAATTTGAGACTCTTTTTTATTTGGAACAAATTGAATAAAAAAGTTGTAAAGATAAGGTAGCATTTCTTGTAATATTTTTGAAATTGATGAACACGAAATTTGAAATATGATTGTTGTCTCCAAATACTCATGATAATGAGCAATGTAACTTAAAACCAATAAAATCTAACATTAGAATTAAATTTTTTGCTGTTTACTTTGTTTTTAAAACCCAAACATTTAATTTCCGAATAAAAATTGGGTAATTCAAAAAGTAATTGATTAAATTCTTCAATTTCCAATCTAACAAATCGCTTAAATAAAATAGGATTTTGAATTAAATCAGTATAAACATCTTTTGGATCATATTTTGTATATTGGGTCCGAAACTCTTTCCTCTTCCAATTAAATAATTTCCAAAGTCAAAAAATGAGTCAACGAGCACAACGTAAAAGAAAGTCACCATCTCGTTTACCAGAGGAAGTCCAACAAAAAAAATCAAAAATTCCGCCTTCAATAATCAAAAAATTAATGGGCTTTTATACAAGCAAAGAAGGAAATTGGGATGATTTTTTTAAAGATGAAAAAGTAAAAGAAATTATGTCACAACTAGGTAAAATTTATTTATTTATTTTTTTGTACTAGAAAAATCGGAAACACAAATAAGAAATCATATCTCGATTCAAAAATCAATTAGACTAACTTCTAATTGGTCGTCTCATATGAATAAACACGGGTTGAACGGCCAATGAATTGATGGTTATTGTGATAAAAGTGGCCAATTAGATTTAATTTTGCCAGTTATTTTTAGAATTTTTACTTGAAGTTGTTCAAGTTGAACAAAAAAGACCTTTTGTTCAACTAGAAA